>JBCAUA010505192.1:2633-17018 GCA_038406235.1 Peronia verruculata | reverse complement strand
GTATTATTTATGTATATGCTGTGGAAAATTAAAAAGTTATGATCAAACGGAACTTAATTATCAGCCTGCCCTCGTATTTCAAGGACAAATGACTGCAATATAACAGAACAAAACACATCATAGTAATAGTAATAGTAGTAGTAACAGGCCTCACTTGTTAGCGTGTAAGATACAGGTCTCATTTTTTTTTTTCGCTAAAACAGATAACAATATCAGCGAATAGAAGGATGGGATATAAGTTTTCGATATATACAGGCTAAAAATAGATAATACACGGAAAAAAATAAATACAAAAAATAAATACATAAAATCAATGGACAATGGAAATTGGCATTTTGATGTAAAAGCTGGTTTTTGAAATGAACAGGTAGTGAGCACAACAAGACATAATATGATAAATACCTTAAGCTACATTATTATGGATTTACAATGAAGAGAAATGAATTAAGTCAAGATACATGTTATGTACAGTATTCCAATCACAGGTGGTTAAGAGTGGTTAGGGAGGACAGGTTGAACTTAAATAACTGTTTCTTATCGCCATTTGAACATCTGAGCAGCTGACGAAGCAAGTTCTAATAGCTAGATCTGGCGGCTTTGTCTCCCACTAACTCATTCAAGTTGCATGTTGAGATTCTCCATTCACTGCCTGTCATTGTCGTATCCTGATTTTGCAAATGAAAAATCGTCTAGGAACGCCGTTTATTTACATTATACTAAAAACTAAAAGAAAACCCATGGCTTTCCATTTTTGGTTCTTATTTCGGAATGAAAGACTCGGCTGCTCGCCTACAAAACACGGACAGTTTGCGTGGGTATAAAAGCCGTCAGTAGATATCGGTTTCTGTCCGTAGAGCCGCATAACACCCAGCACATGGCTAAAACAGATCAGTACTAGAGCAAGTAATCCCTAAGCGAATAAAAAAAAAATGCCGTTTCGGATGACTTTACACTCGAATAGCCATTACGTTTGCATTATATGTCTAGAGAACATTCACCATTTTCTTTTATTTCAAGGAAATCTATTTCAATGTCTTCCCCCTTCCCCCCCCCCCCCCTCCTTATGAAATGGCTAGAAGAATAGTTGAGACGTGTTGTCCCAATTAAAACAGGTCGTTCTTCAACCAATGAAATTTTCTCGGCATCCATAACATCTTGGCGTGATGTGAGAATATGAAAGTATGCGTGCTGTAGGCTTGTGCTTAACCGATTACAGTAAGTAACCAGAACGGCCATGGTGCCATAGGGGTTAATATAATAGCTGACGATGGTAACATCTTTGGCGTGTCATGTGTTTTAATGTAGCCATACATAAGAAAGTAAGACGATCTCGGCTTTAAGTGTGTGTCCAGAATGATGAGAATAAACTGTGGGTTGAAATTTGGATATGGAATATTTTTCTTTTTTTTCCAAACGGCGTCTCCACCTACTCTTCAAAAGATTCTAAATTGTCACGTGTTCTCTAATTTGCGTAACACACAAAACAGCTAGGGGCAGAGTTTCCTTATCCAAGTAGCTAGAGGCCGCGCAGTCACTGAAGAGAAGCAAGCATGTTCTATATCGTTTTTCAAGCCCGGAAGGATTCGAATCCGCCAGCTTTCAATTTTTAAAACACACTCTATAAAGAAATTTGATTTTTTAAAAATGTACAGCAATTTTTCTGTTTTAAATGGGTCGCAGTAAGGGATAGTGATATGTGAGAATTATGATAAATTTAAGATAATATTATTATCTGTATGTTTTTAGAATGGAGATTAATAACACAATTTGTCTCCGATCGGAGTAAATTACTAATGCTTTCAAGGCTGAGATAGTAACCGTTCATCCCGTATTGCCTGAAGTGGTAGCTGCAGTCTCTCGAGTGCATTGAGCCAGCATGCAGAGATCACCACTCTGGTTGTAGTCAGTGTCCTTGATTATGACCTCAGTCGATTATGACTTAAATCTAATTAAATTGTATTATATGCCAGATCTAAAGCCCGCCACAGGCACTCAACCTGATTTTACTCTCAGTTACGCCGAATTAAAGTGTAGTTTGGTGTTGAATCCTGCTTTCAACGCGTCCAGTTACTTTTCCATTATCTACTGATTTCGGCTCGTCGTCGTCAGCTCACAATGTGGGGTTATAGTTTCAAGCTCTGATAGAATAAAGGTGCACATTTGGGACAAAGACAGTGATTTTCTTTATTAAGTGGTTGTTCTGCATGCAAAATTTTACAAATAAAGTGCTTTTATAGATGTACTTGAATAAGAGTCACAAAATCTGACTCTCACCGCACTTCCTATTTCCATCCCTGCCGCTTCGCTTCACTCAGGATTGTCCGGGTTTAGTTGGGATAACGTGTCTATCAGTCATCTTAAATTTGTGTTGGAAACGTTTCCACATAAGGTCAATTTCATCACAGTTAAAAATCTCCCACAAAACTGAAGACACAGAATTTAGTGTGTTCAAGAGACATTTGTCGGATCAACAACTATAAATCTACCAATTTAAAGAAGAAGATGTTGAAAGACAAACATTTAAGACCTCAGAATGAAAAGAAACCCTAGTATATTATAAGAAACTTTATTGTGATTAAAAAAAAAAAAAAAAAGTTGTTGTTTTTTTTGTGTGTGTGTTTTCTAAGATGATGTACTAATGCGTTTCCCCAGTTTTATATTAATAGGTGTTTGGCTGGTTGCACTTTTAAAGTTTGCTTGCAATCCCTCACTGACTTTGTATTCTTTTTCTTATTCTTCTTCGTCTTTTGTTTTTTCCTTTCTTTTTCTTTTTTATTTATGTTTCAGTTACGATGCATTGATCTTATTTCAAAGTGTGTGAAAATAGGTCTTGTTCATTCTCAGGCGGTGAAAAAATCGGAAACCAAAGAAATAATATATAGCCAGTCGCTTATTATCATACTTTTTCACATACCTGCAGACACTTGCCTCATTAGACTATTCCTATAGTTAGTTTAACAGCAAGAGTGGCCACCTTTAAATGACAAATTTTTAAAAAGATATATTGCCACGTTTTATTGTTTATCCACTATCTGTCAACCTCTGTCACACCAGACATAATATGGAAAAACAATTGACTGAAGCAATAATGTTCAATTTCCATAAATGTCAGACGTCATAGTGAGATGTCTAAACGAGATTTGCTAACTGCCGGTTTAAAAACAAGCAATTATTATACCTTCTATTGCTCTGAACTCTTCAACAATATTGCAATAAATACCATTTTGAAAAAAAAAAAATGGAAAAAGTGGTGACATGTCAACAAACATTAATCTGTACAGATTAAACAAGATAACATACATCACTGACAAAATCAGATAATAGTCTTGGACATGTTGTTTGTGAGAGAAAACGGTAAACAAAATTCTTCACCATAGTCCATATCAAGTTGTCTCTAAGTATTTACAGGCCTCATGCTTGTGTGAGACATCTCGTTCATCTCCATGGGCATCTATAGATGTGTTCCAGCTTCCCTTATAAGGAAGCTTTATGGACCTGTGCCTGAGTGCACATTAGTAATATACGACAATGTTAGAGATGATTTTTACCAAGCAAAGATATATTACAATAACAAAAGAATTATGAAAATTATTTACAATAACTTCTGGACACTAATAATGTTTTGAGACAGTTCCAAAATCATTCTTTGCGGAGTTCAGCGAAGCAATCTCATGTAAGCTATGGCCTTAGTCATTTACAACTCTCTTTATCGCTTTCTTTCCCTTAGTGGACAGCTTTTTCTTGTGCTATTTGAAAGTTATGGGGAAAGCCTTACCCTGTCTGTCTGTGTATCTTTATGTGTAACTCTTGTCCACGATGAAAGGTAGATGTAGGTATCAATCTTACATCATACATTCGTATAATTTACATTCCTCTGGGCCAACAAATGAGAGTTGGTTTTGCACGACACACGGAATAAGCCCATTGTCCAACTCAGTTTTGTGACAACAACAGTGTCAATAAAGCGGGCACATTTCTGCTTCATCAGAAACCTCCTTAACATATTACAAAATTATATGGCATCTAACTTGCTTTCTCTACAACATCATGAACAATAGAAGGAAAGAGAGAGAGAGAGAGCAGTAATAATTTCTCTCATCTCTTTCCCATCAGTCTGTTGTTGCTATTTTCATTTTCTCTGAAAGCAACATCCAATTACATACCACTGGTCCCTCATAATCTTTCGACATTACATGTCATCTATCTCAGGTAGTTCTAAAAAACACGCCACAGACGCCATAACAGTGTCCTTCTTTTCTTACAACATGTTATCCATCATGGCTGCTGATGCTTCGGTTTCTGCCTCTCCTTGTCTGGAGAGTTTTGATTGAGAGGCTGCTCCGGAGATCCTCTTCTCTGATCCCTTGCCGTTACAAGCGGTCATGGCGTAGCTCGACCGTCGGGGACTGTTGAAAATGGAGGACTTGGTGTAGCGACTAAGTGTACGGCTGTCCCGCATTGCTGCAATTTTCTGCCTTAGCAGTGACTGCACCTGTTGTTAATAAGACACATGCCATCATGTTTTGCGTACTTTAAAGTTAAGTAAGTATCAATGTGAAAAAAAAAAGAAAGAAATTAACAGACTTATTAAACTGTTTACAACGAGAGAAAAACCTGACAGATGCCAAAATAGTGACAGGGAAAATGTTACCTTAAGAAATAAAAACAACTGGTTGTAAAGATATTCATCTTTGTCGTTGGAAAAAATCCTTCCCCCCCCCCCTCCAGAAAACGAATATGCCATTATTACTCTTCGACTTTTATAACTTATTAATCGATTCACTCCGTTTGTTAGAAGGCGTCCGAATGGTTCATTATTTATTTGATAGTCTCGACCAATCTCTAAAAGGCAAGTACAAAGTATCGCCTTTGCCGTGAATCCGAATTCTTAAGGGTGAAATGTAAATTTAAAACTCCCATTGTAAATTAATTCCCAGAATTACTGTGATCATCGTTCTAAATTGTATTCTTCTCTGTCAGTACCCCATCATTCTGTCTTCAACAAGACATCTCGTACAACAACAATATCAACAACAACAACAACATCAACAGCAACAAAAAGCTATTTTTCCCCATTTTTCTAACCTTTCAAGAAAGTTATATTCTCAGGCTTCTATCTGACAGCTGGGAATACAGAACATAAAGAAATGTATAAACACAGTCATGAATTCATTGTCCACAAATATACTCACCTCACCATTCAAGAAACAGTAAAATAACGCCACAAAGAGGCCCTATGGAAAGAAAAGTAACACACAGATGAAGAATTCAATAAAGTTAAGGCATACACATTTAATGCACGTTTACTTTATTTTATCTGACTATGCATCATTAAAGAATTGACTAACACTCATTCCCTATTCTGATACAACAATAGTGTAGTTTCATGCCGACATGCGAGTGGATAACGTGAAATGGAATTAGATCTTCAATCAAAACAATTCTCTACTTACGTCAAAATGACTGGATGGTCTCAATACTCAAATGTAGCGTTGATTTCATAAAGCAAACAAGGGGTCTGTCATGTTACAAAATGTTAGACAGAAAGTGTCATTGCTATTCTTAAACATTATGATCATTGAATCCAAATAACAAGAAGTATAATAATAATAATAACAACAGGTAGCATTTATATCGACCTAGTTTTCATACATTACAGGCTGTGAGCGCTTTATTCTTGCAGTCCGACAGACTCAATCGAGAGACTCTCATGAGTTTTCGGTTTCCTGCAAGAAAAAATCTCTGGTCTGGTTATAAGTCGAACCTTGGAACTTCAGATTTTGGGTCCGATGGATCAACCGTTAGGCCACCGACAACACGTATATTCTGGTGTGGGATGTCTTCCATGAAATGTCATCCTCGACTTTAAAGGCGTGACGTCTCTTCTCTCTTTCTCTCTCTCTCTCTCTCTCACACACACACACACTCTCTTTCTCTTTCTCTCTCTTCTTGCTCCTGCCTTTTGCTTCGTCTTTTCCCTCTCTTCTTCTTGACGTGTAAACGTATCTTATCACGTTTGGCACAATATAGCCGTGATCGTGCTAATGTGCCGTTAACTTCCGATATAAACAAATAATAATATGCATTCTAGAGGCATGAAAGTTCCATTACATCTAGTTAGGGAACCGTTAATGGAAAGGGTCTACAAAAGAGAAAGGTTAATATAACATTTTTCTTATGGGCAAAGGAGGCCATGGGGTTTGACTGTGTATCTCAATTACCTGCAAAGACTGCAAACAGACATTGATGTGTTTAAAGATGCTGTGTATGACAGGTTCCTGTGGTTGGTAGAGAAGCAGCACGTAGGTCAGTCCCAGGAGTGGCACCAGCACCACGGTGGCTTTGACGGCCTTCCTGTTAACATAGTAGAATTGAAGGCCACTGGCACGGATCAACATTATGTGACGAACAGCGCAGGCAACAATAGGGAAATCAACTTTCAAATAATATACTTTACCAGGAACAAACAAATGCAATTAACAACTGAAGACTTGAAATCCACTTTGAGAGAATTCATGGTTTCGAGCAATTTTTCTTCTTTTTAAAAGAGTCATATTCTATTCTAGCTATTCGAGTTTTACATGTTGTGATGAACAATTAAATATTAGCATCTAACATTTTGTCTTTTAATCTCTGACTGACTTTTATTTTGCTTCTTTCTTTGGGCTTTCTTGACATTGTTTCAAAATATGTTTAATTTTACTCTGTTATTTTTTTTCCTGGGCTTCAATTATGAAACCATATTAAAAAAAAAAAAAAAAGTAATATGAAAAAAAAAAAAAAAAGTCAAAACCTCGTCTTTTTTTTTTTCTGCATTCGCATGTTTTCCTTTCCTCCTTCCTCCATTCTCTATCTCCAAATGCTGTTAATTAAGAAACATAACGAGCTAAGACTTCTGGCCACCTGCAGGGACCAAACTATAATGGTGAGATGAGTTGAGGCATGTGTGATAGATTAGAGTTATATTCAGCATATCATATTCGGCATATTATGTACATTATTTTCAGCTTGTGTAGCATATTAGAGTAATGGTATAAGCAGTCGTGGGAAGTCAAGTGCTCGGCTTCTTTATTTCACATATTCGGACACATAGGCTTGTGAGTAATTCAAACAGTATGGATCATGATTGTGCAGTAAATCGTTTTTTTTTTTTTTTTCAATAGCAGTATTATTATGAAAGCGGGGCAGCTTCCGCTCCGATGCATGTTAACTGCAAAAACTCAAACATTTTACGTCATTGTTTACAGTCCTTTTTCACCTTCCAGATGACCAACTGTCGGGTCACATGAAGTTTCAGAAGAATTAATATTGAAGCATTAGCTTCGAAAGCTAAAGTTGTTTGGTCTTCCTCACCTTCTCGTCCCTAATCCCTTCTCCACTCTAATTTTGATTATGAACAAATAATTACAGATATCATAGACAAAGGAAAGACATGGAAACTAGCATATTTATATTTATTCATTGAGTGTCTTTTGTTCTCGCCACTGGACAACATTTCTCTACACACTCAAATATTAATATTAAAACACATAATGACTTCTTCAGTGATACCTAACGCTCATCCGTAATTTGCCAGTGTAAATTACTCTCTTTTTTTCCTTTAAGAGGATTAATTCATGTCAGATTAAATTTATGGCTGGCAGGAAAATATAAAAAAAAAAATCTGAGATATGAGCAAGAAATTATAACTGATGCAATATATACCTGGACTGCCGTGTTTCCAATGTATTTGATGCTCTCATTTTGGTAACGAGGACCCAGATGATGGCAATAATGAAGAACAGATTGCTCTGCAGAGTTCATGACACAGGTGAATACAGTAACATACTCTTATTGTATTAACCAAGTCATATTGTAAAAAATAATAAATCCTATTTTGTATCTGTCTTTCTGATATCTATTCACTTTCTACAAAAGACGCTGGAGAAAACACGCTATACAAATTATTCTCATTAAGATGAATGAATGGGTGAGCCATTGTATAAAAACTGATATTATGTAAGTGTGCTAGTGATTGATTACCTGACTGATTTATTGAGTAATAAAATGAATAAATTTTAATGCATAAATGAACGGACAAAAATGAAAGAATAAAAGAATGACGGATAAATAAGTGATCATTGAATGAGCAAATGAATGAATGAATTAATTAACGATAAATGAATGAATAGATGAATGAATGATGAATGATTGAATAAATTAATAAATGAATGAATGAAAGAATGAATGGTGACGGGAACGAATGAATGAGGAATGAATGAATATGTTGATGAACAACTGAATAAATGCATAAATTAATGGATAAATAAATAACATACGGCAAGAAGGAGCAGAATAGGTCCATGCATGACATAATCCCACGTTGAGGGTCGCGGAAGCCAGCAGCTAAGTAGAATAAAATCAAGAACTAAATTTCGAAACTGAAATACACGATACAATTTCTTCATTGAATTATGGAAATTCTTAATCATCATCAACTCAAAAGTGAGGTTTTCAGTCTGACAGAGCAAGCACTCACTCAACTTTCGATATACTGTCAGTCAGTAATTTAACTTTGATTACAGTACACAGATCAGACGACTGGAGTGATATGAATAAAAGAGCAAAATGCCTATGAATACATAGAAAACAAAACAATTCAACATTCAGGCTATAGTCATAATGCTGCCATCTCAGTTTCGAATACAGTGAAGCATACCATTATACCAACAATAGGCCTAGTACTATTACAGGTAAAATAGAACTAACTATTAGCTGCCTATTGCAGTGGTCCCCAACTTTTTTATCTCCGCGGACGGTTCAACTTTTGACAATTTTACCGCAACCCGGGGGTAAGTAAACTTGGCGGAGTGTATGTTTTCAGCGGGGGGCTAAGTGTGTACGTCCGTACGTGTATCTGTGCGTGTATATAAAAGCATTTCATATCTTGAATGAAAGTAGACTTCTGTCACTGTGATATATTTACAAGCAGCATAGGAACAAATGAAAATAAACAATCGTTAGAGTCTGATAGTAAATAAAATGGTAACAATTAAATAATATTCCTTGGGCGACCCGACACTAATTGATCCACGGACCTATACCGGTCCGCGGCCCGAGGGTTGGGGACTGGTAGTAACTGAGGAGAGTCGCCACTCAAAGAATGATACTTACGTGTTGTTATCAATATATGCTTTGATTAGAGCCCAGATGAGTATTATCACCATAGGAACGCCTGGGAATAAGGAGAGAAGAGAAAAAATGACTTGAGGTCGTAAAGGTGCACGATATGAGCAGTGAAAAAGTAATACCTTGAACATGAGATAGCCCAATAAAATTACGTTCGCTCTTACGAAATACCACTTATGTGGACCATACAATCAAGTAGAACAGCCCGATGCGCCATCGGGCAATATTCTGTAATAGATGAGTTAGAGGAACCCAATTGAGATACCATCACGTCATACATACGAACATTCTGCCAGGAACCAAAGGAAAAAGTGTAGAGCGAACTCTCAAATCTATAAAATGTTCTCTTTGCTATCATTACTATAACATGTCGTAGAAATGAAGAGGCAGAGCTCTGTCATGGTTATTTCTAGAGACGGTTTGTTTGTTTGTTTGTTTGTTTGTTTGTTTGTGTTGGGGTTTAAAGGCACATCAGCACGATTACGGCTATATAGTGCCAAACATTGTAAGATACGTTTAAAGGTCAAGTAGAAGAGAGAAAAGAGAGCGGGACAGAAGACAGGAGCAAGGAGAGATAGAAAAGATGTCACTCCTGAAATGTCGAGAATGGCATTCCATGGGAGACATCCTATCGATGGCGTGCTTTCACCGCCTGCAGGTGTGAGCAGGGAACCTACTTATATACCCCGGGCCCCCGCTGGGGATTCTAGAGACGGAATCTCTACTCAAGTCAAGTAGATGCTAGTCGTAGTTTTCCAGAGAGTCCAGTCAAATGAAGGAAGGAATTGGGAGGGAGGACTGGTAAGGGGGGGGGGGAGGAGGGGGGTGGGGGGAGAGAAGAAAAGCAATATTCGTCTAAACTATATCCCTCCCTTCTCCTTCTAAGACCTTGATGGGATCCGTGAGTAGAGACTGACAGCAGCAACTGCGTGTGATCAATTCACTGTCTCTTGGGTTGCACTGGCCTGACATTACAGTCGCCGGGAAGACCCAGTATTGCTTACAATCTTTGAAGTAATTCCGGGGTTTGAGGATGGAGATTGAATGCCAGCACAAGTTAGTTTCAGGAGTATCCAGGAAATGAGGAGAAATTGAATCTCTCAAGAAAAATGTTTGTACTTTTCTTGTGTGAAGATCCCAGTATTATTGATGTCTGTACTTTCTTGTGTGACGATCAAAATATTATCGTAATGACGAGCCGATTTTTATTACTTTTGATGGGCTTCTCATGTATCGAAAACTTAGGGTTAAGATTGTTTTGAAATCACGCAACCCCCCCCCCCCCCGCCCAACACACACACACATACATACACATAAAAAGAAAACAACGAGGGAAGGCTGCTGGTAGTCGGTGTTATATGGTATCTCTTCATGAATAATATAATATGCTCGTCTCTTATCCAGGGAGACTAGAACAAAATAATCTGCAAAAAATGTCATATTGTAGTATATGCACAGAGAAAATATTCCGATAGATTTATGAGAAGTTTTCTGATTGTAGTATTCATTCAACTATCTCTTTCTTTTGTGTTTGTGTTGCGGTTTGGGGGGATGGGGGGATAAAACACACATATTATTATCTTGAAGCCATCACAATTACATAACAACAGTGGATCTCTTCTTCAGCTTTCATCCTCTCTTGCTGGAAAAATTTCGCCAACATTCTACCATCTTTTGAACAGACAAGATTCTGATGAATATTTTACAGGGGATGAGAGAAAGAAATGCCAGGCTATTTCTACCCAATAGATTAGCTGTTTGATAACACTATGGCACGAAGACAAATTATTCACACTTCCAGTATAAATCTGCTTTACGTAAGAATCTCATTTCACACACGCAGTTTTCTGTGGTAAGCTATGCTAATGAGAGAAGAAACTATAAGGCCAGACGCTACATATCAGAAATTAAATGTGTTTAGCACTACCTGGAAATTTTGCACTATGGGTGATAATTAACGAGTAAAAGCCACTCCGAACCGAACGGGATGGTGGTCAAACAGTTAGAAAAGTCAAGAGAAAGAGACGATAGAAAAGTATGAAATATTCTGTAATATGTGACATAATCCGGGTCAATACGCCGCTCATATATCCAAAATATGGATGGTATTTGCCAATGAGTTTCAAGGTTTGCTATTCATGATCGTATCTGTCGATTCTGCGGTTGTCAGAGTTGTCATAGGTACCAGTAGACTTCTGACCATCATTTCATTTAGTATCACCATGCAGCACCCTCTAACAAAGCGTAGAACATTGTCTCTCTCTTGGCCTCATCTATCGAGCAATCTCTCTCGACAGCGCTATCATGTGTTGGATGGCGTACATCAAGTAAATATTTATTTTGACTCTTTCAACATCGGAGAACAGACCACTTAAAAGACAGACCTACATTTTTCTCATTAATGTTTGAGTGATTGTTGGACCTTTCTTTTGTTTCAATCATACACTTAATAGATTGGCTTATTATTCAAATAATAGTTAACGTTGCTCAGCCGTTAAAGTTGACAGCTGAATGAACATAATGAGACTAGGGATAGAGAGTTAGATTCTATCTGAAATAACTTACATTTTGTCATCGATTTGAGATCTAGAATGTCTATGATTTGGCGTCATGTGGCATTTGTGACAGCTATTTCTTCTGTTACCAGATTTGGGTCAAGGTTCTTAACCTTACAGCAAATAGTTAATGATTTCCAATAGCGCTACGGGATCTTATCGGCTTGAGAAAGAAATATCTTCATAAGTTCGCTTCGGATAAGAGTTTATTGTTGTTGGTTTTTGTAAATTAACACTTTGGCCATTAGATGTGAACAGGTAAGTAATCACAATATGAACATTCTGAAACCCAATTAATAATGTGGATAATTTTATCCTTTTAGCTTGAATATAAGTTTCATAGCAACAGAGGTGGGGGCTCACGTTTTCCTTGTTCAGCATTATATGTCATGAAATGGTCCTTAAATAAACAAGCAAACAAACAAATTAATAAACAATAAAAAAAAAAACACTGTTCCACGTTAACGATAATTTCTTAAGTGATCTGTGAGTGGTCACGGAAGGGGAATAATTCACAGGGCTTCTTCCAGGTTTCTTGGTGCAAATAAACTGGCTTGGCCAGGGTGATATCCTCTGGGACTCATCTCAGCAGTGACCTCAGCAGTGAAATATTAATTCAACACTCCATATTCTCACAGGACATCCATCATTGGAATCGTCTGACTCTCACACTATCACCCCTAGTATGTCACGGCAGTCATGTAACTGGGCGTCTACCATGCTTTGCTGGACATCCACTCCAAACATTATGACTGCAACACAAGGACAGACATATGTACGTCACCACATTTAACCTCTTCATTGCCAAGACTCACAGACATGCATTCGGCTGCCTTTCTCTTCCTCTCTCAGTTATATTCGTGTCAAGTATACAAGCACAAAACACCTTTGTATCGAACTGCTATGTTTGAGCTCGGATTAAATGGTGCCTGAATTGTAAATGGAATCTCAAAAATTGGCAGTTCTAGTCCTTGGAGTCAAAGGGCCGATATGAGACCTTTAGCAAAATTTATATGACTGCTGATTTTTTTATACAAAGCAGCGGCATTCTAGCATTTGTTTTCTGAACTAAATATTCATTACATAACAATATATTCATTGACAGATAGACCTGGAGATCTGATGTACAAGATTAGTGGTATAACTTAATAAGTTTCTGAGGTTGGAAAATATGAAACAGGTGTGATCCTTGTCGCCTAATTTGTTCTTAGCCGGAAGAGGTTCTTGCAGATCTGAAGGTAATGATTGTTCGCATACAAAATTAATGCTGTATTTTCTTCTTCTCCCCCTGCATTTGTTGTACCTTTTCTTGCGACATCAATGAGAAAACGAGGTCTAGCATAGAGCACAATAGTCTTTCCACGCTCTGACAGGGGTCCTGGCCCCCTGGAGTAGGGATGTCCTAGCACGTCTCACATGGGCAATGCATTATGAATATCACAGTCTCCTTGGGACTGCTTGAAATTATCCTGGACTTGCAGTAATAATTTTTCTCACAAGGGCAGCTGGAGAACTGTGAGCTTCACAGCAGGCTTGGGTGTCATCGACCTCTCTCTGACTGATTATTAAGTCCACACTAACCCAATTAACGAATCTAATCGGGAGACGTTATATTGTTCACCGAATTGTAATTTCCAGTTTAGTTTTCTTGGGATAGTTCATCTAGCACAATCAGACAGGTGTTAGATAAAGATTTTCTATAATGGAGCTCATTCTTCATTAGTGTCCTGTTAGTTCATATTGTGTACTGTCACACCATATCATAAGAATTAGTTAGAAATGTTCAAGACAGGCCGAAAAACGAGATGAATTCACCTTTCCCTGATGTTTATAACTTGGTCGTTCCTTAGGCACCTTTCGTTTTCCTAACATCCCATAACGGCCGATTACCTAATAATAAGCCCCAGCCACTTCAACCCAATTATGAGATGAGCACCAGAGACCGTTAAATAGGCTACAGTCTGATTATCTCATGGCGTTTTTTTTTTCCGTTGGCAGTTGAACATACATACAGTTCACTAAGACCATTTAGGAAATGGCTACAGGCCTGATGTCTGGGGAATTCATTCATAGAGAGTTTATATTTCTTTTGAGCAGAATTTTGTCCGTGTATAGAAAATGAAGAGAAAATTCTCTTGCCAAAGCGCTTCACTGCTGGGTTATATCGTCTCGTGCAAATTTTCGGCGTTCTACGCCCTCATCAGGCTCTTCATTTTCTATACAATTCATTCATAGTGTTGACAAATGAATGTACGCCCAGCTCTTCTAAGTCAATGATAAAATGGTTAGTTTTCGCTTTCATGTTTGGTTGTAGTTGTTCCTGTTCTAATGCGATATTTCGCAGTCGGTCATATGACCGAAGAAGCATCGTCCAAACGTGGCTTTATTTATCACGTGTGGCATGTCTAAATGCTTATCATTCATCAAGACTTGTCGGCCGTGCGCAGAGCATGTACCCAAATTAGCATGTAAGTAAAAATTCCTGGGTGATGTGACCGATCCCGAGATACCTCAATAAAGATAAGCACATCTTACGCCTGCCAATGCTGAAAGTGGTATCGGAAATCTGTTGCCTGACTCTTTTGTTCCAACTAAGCGAACGGCTGGAAATCCCCGTATAATTTTAGCAGGGGGGGGGGGGGGGGGGGTCCAAACACCCCAA
>JBCAUA010505082.1:0-17018 GCA_038406235.1 Peronia verruculata | reverse complement strand
AACAACAACAACAACAACAACAACAACAACAACAACAACAACAACAACAACAACAACGACAACAACGACAGCAACAATAACAACTTTTAACAACATACAACAACAACAACAACAATGACAACGACAGCAACAATAACAACAATAATAACGAAGTATCGGTGTACACTGGTGAATACAATTTAATGATTTTATGTTCAGGTATAGGCCTACGAGCTTTAATTAGTCTAATGTAGTACTGTCTGTGGTTTTGGTATGCGCTTTAATCTGTAAACAGTCTTTGAAGTGTGACGTTAATCTTTGAAATAAATGTGTAGTCTAAGATTTGAAATGACTGTAATTTTCCTGATTAAAGTAACACAAGTCTGCGTTGAGACTTGTGATCTTACCTATAGGTTTAATTCAGTTACCGTTCTTACTTTGGTGGTGGTGGTGGGTCCGGGGGGGGGGGCAGTAGGGAGGGGGGAGGGGTGACATAATGGTTTTGCTCAAGAAAAAAAAAAAAAGTCCGTGAAACCAGATCCTAGCTCACATCAGGGATGGGTGAAGAACGCTGCTGCATTTTTCCGCTCAAGGACTCTTCTATGACGATTCCTGGCGGAGTTAAGGGCTAACAAGAAAAGGAGAAACAGCTTAATGAATGAAATAATAAGATCTCCCAGAAAAACAACAGCGTAAAAACCACTCTCTCTCTCTCTCTCCAAAATAAGCTGTAAATCAGGATCCGTAATCTACTCATAAATGGACTTTCAACGCTCGTTCTCTTTCTTCATATTTCTTCACGATCATGACTGCCAGGTGGTTCTAATCATGCTGATTTTACTCTGAGTTTCCAGGGAAATGTTGACAAAACTTACAGAGAAAGTGGTTAAAGTAGTCAGTGGAGTTTTATACGCCTTTCATTACCCCAAGTTCCCTTTTTTTTTAAAGTGGCCTACATAGTTAACATGCTTTAGTATTCCCATTTTGACCCAGTGTCTATTGAATAAAAACTAAAATGATCAAACGGGATCACCATGGCATTCCACTCTATTGTTAGTGAACTCTTACAACGGATGCAGAGATATTCAGTCACTGCAGTTCACGGCACATTGAACGGTCCACTTCTGATTACTCGATGCTCGTTTTTATTTCCAATAGGGCCTTCTGTTAGTTAAGATTTTCTCCCTCAATTCTTTAACCCAACTGTTTTGCTATGTGCCTGCGTACTGGCTATGTGTGAGTAGAGACGGGACAGGAAAAAGAAAGTGGTGGTCATAATCTTTTTTTGTATTGCTGTTTCTATTAATTCTCTTACACAGGAAAGAACAAACGGGATGTTGAATATATAGAAGGGGCCTTATACCCATTTCCACTTCATTATCTGTGGCAATGCAGAATCGCGAGAGTAGGGAGTAGAGTCAGCTCTAAGGCATACTTCATAAAGAGTTCAGCTAGTACTGTCTTGATGATTATCGTTAATAAACAAACAAACAAACAAACATATAAATAAATAATGAGTGTATTAAAAAGTCGAAACCCAACTTCTGAGTTACATTAATTTATAAATCTTGGCCGAGGGAAACTGTACTGAAAGATAGAATACATAATGAATCACTCGATAATAATTGTCAGTTACAATGATGAGGTCTAGAAACAATCCAGTTCAGCACGGAAAGAATTTTTGTCAATGCTGTCCACGGACATGTGCAAGAACATTATAAAATAACATATATTTATTATTATTATTATCATTATTGTAGTCAAATCTCACTGTACTCCAAATCCTTGAAGACACTGCAATAAACCTGTGCTGTTGGTTGTTAAGCTACGGTATGTCATCGGAATCTAGCACTTCGCCCACACTGGATGAAGAGGGAGATGGAAAGAGTACAGGACACAATCTGACGCCAAACTTAAGAGGCAGAAATAATATAAGAAAACAAAAAAACAAAAAAAAAAAAAAAGAGGCGATAACGAACAGACTTGAGAAAGTGAAAGATTTTATGATTGAGGGCGTTACAAACATATACACACCCACACATACACACAGAGAGAGAGAGAGAGAGAGAGAGAGAGAGAGAAAGAGAAGGGGAGACCAGGTGAGAGAGAAAGTGTGTGTGTGTGTGGGGGGGGGGGGAGGGACAAAAAGAAGCTCTTTAGAGATAGGAGAAGATAAAGGCAAAACTCATAATTGAAAGATGGAAGGCAACAGCGGAAATCTATGACGCAGTCAAGCCAAGAACTTTGCCGATTGTCTGTAATACGAGATTGTTTTTAATTTAAACAAGGGGAAACAAATAAATACCAACCACCTTGAACTGTATTTTATTCGTGCATCTACGATACTTGGATTGTTCGATGTTAGAGGATAATTTCAATTTCGTCAGATATGGAGGAAGAAATGAAAAAATAGGCAGGATCACTTTTCGAAATGAATATAAGAACGCTCTATTGAAAACCTGCATAGTATATCAAATATAGCAACTCTTCATTTTCCTGACGTCAAAGACATGTTTGCAGAACTAGCATGATGAATAACTGTTCAACTGGTATGAAGTGTACGAATATATGCTGTTCTCTGAGACTGGTATCTCCAAACTGGCAAGAACGTGCTTCAGAACAGATCTAGTAGGACAATCACGTATTTTACAAATGAACAGGAAAAGTTTGACTGCATATAGGCATATTAGCTAATTCGAAACACCATTATTTTCTTTGCTCCTTTAATCTCTCAGTAGAGTTCATAATTAACTAAATTATTTTTAGTGTTGATGTGATATTGTGCCATATCGTTTTGGGAGTGAGTCATTTAGGATTCACGATTGGTTTATTCATCATTATCCTTAATGTTGCTGTAGGAAATCATGACAGCGATATGGATAATAGAGTAATTTACTACTTAATATTTTAGCATATCTTGTCATATCCCTTTATGTTATAAACTCATCCGTGTATTTCACCCCCCCCCCTCCCCCCTTCGTCCTCCTTGTCCATTTCCTACTTCACTCTATCTTTTCCTCTCCTTAAATATATCTAAACTAGGCATAATATCTGAGAAAATGCCAGTCCAACTAACCCTCTTTTCCCGGTACTCTTCAGTTTCCGATAAATGTCATCAAGAAAGTAAGTGGACAAAGAAACTTAATGCTTTAGTAAGCATCACCTGAATAAAAGTGTGAATAAGAGAGAGTAATTTTATTTTGAGAAAGGTAATTCACCTCTGTGCTGTTACGATACATTTTTCGATGTTGTCCTCACTATTATCATCATCTAAAGTGACATAAAATCGAGCTTTTGACTAGCAAAGGCCAAGAGCTAAAAAATTATTTTCTATCCAATGCTAGGTCTTTGAAAAAATGATCTCAATTTCTATATTCTTAAAGTAAGCGGTGGATATTTTAACATTGAACTATAACATATTGAAGAAAGCAAAACAACAACAACAACAAAAAGGGCGGGGATTGGGGGAGGGGGGGGGGCGCAGTGGCTCTGTGGCCTGACGTCTCCTCATGGAGAAAACAACTCATGGCTGTGAGGCCGGGATCGACTCGTACGTCCTGCGGAGATGAAGGACACAATGATCGAAACCTGTATTTTTTCAGTGACTCAACGGTCCCCTGGTTTCCTTTGGGTAGGGAAAGCCGACGTCTAGCCTTCTCGAATAAGGGCGAATTATTTTGGAGCTCTCGTGTGTACGTTACGCACGTTAGAGAACCTTTGTCAGTTCAACATGGATGAGAGAGTAGGCTGCGTGCCCCGGTAAAATTTCCAAATTTCTACTCACAAAAGTTCTCAGCAAAATCAGAGGGCTACTTAGAGCCGAGCTAATCCTATTATCTCAGGATTAAAAGGCTTAAATAATAATAATAATAATAATAAAGTTGCACGTATAATGTGCCATTTTGGCTAGTGTCTTTTAGCATAGTAGATAAAGCCCTTTTTCAAATTCAGACTCTGTATTCACCTGTAGTGAAAGACTAAAGGTGATGTACTGGAAATTTGTTGCCTGCGCCCACGGCAGAATGAACTAAATGGTCAAGGCTGTGAAAATTCGGTAAAACAACAACAGCAACAAAACGTTGGTGTTTCTATTACATCATTCCCTTTGAAAATATTGTGTCAATTCGGTACAAATCTTTATGTTCCTTGCAATGTTCTTTGTTTATAAAAACACACAAAATAAGAAAATGAAACGAAACCAAAACAAAACGACAACGAAGAAAAATACACAAACAAACAAGCAAATTAAAGGCAAACAGAAACACGCAAACAAGCTAACTCAAATTTGACATCACTGATGTAGAAATAATCGCGCGCTCATGCACGTGAGGTCAACCTTTATTTCCTACTTTTCTGTTGCTGCTTGATAGCTTGTTTTTATCTTGACCAGAAATAATTTATGAGATACAAGTGCTAGACTATTAGGCTGACTCTGCCGTTCCGTCTACTGCTCCAGCTAGTTCCTTACCACATAACTATTGTAATTCATGGCTTATTCTGTTTATAAAGAGCCTACAAATTAATGTCAGTCGAAGCATAGTTTGATGTCATTCTCTAGTTTACTCTGTTGTACGTATCTCTGGCTGTCTGCTCACTGTCTCTCTCACTCACTCTCTCTCTCTCTCTCTCTCTTATCTCTTACCTCTACGTGCCTGACGGACTATATACCTGTCTGCAGTACCCGAGTTCACTAGGTGTAAACTTGGCACTAATACTATTTGCTATAATGCACACGGCGACTTTTTCACATTTACCTACCCCCACATCCATCTGTCCCCAAGACCAACTTCACTATTTTCTGTTTTTCATGGGGTAAAGTTAATGTATTATTTGCTTTGCCAGTGGGATGCCGATGGATTAAAAAAGTTATATAATCTACACATAATATCAATGTAGCCCTAATTTCTTAGTTCTTAGAGACTTCACTTTATAGGTGTGGTACAGTATATTAATGTACAACTTCAAATTACATTAATTTTCTTTTCTTTTTTTTTTTTTCAGGGAGAAAACAGAAATTCATCGCTGGACCTTTCCGTAAGTGTTCATAGTTTTCATTGAAAACTGCTATTTTTGGTTGTTATTGTTGTTGACTGGTTGGTTGCTTTTCTCTTATGTTCTGGTTTTCTCTCTATTATTGAAGGAGTCCCGTGATATAATCGGTGCTTCAAATGACAAGGATTTAAATCATTAGTTTGGGGGCTAGTGCTTTTCATTACTTTACTCCCAATCATTTGAATATGTCAATTCAGGTATAGCTCAATTACCAAGTCTTTGATAGAGTGTTGATTGAGTAAATAAAATAATAGGAAAAGGTGGTGAATTGATAAATCAGAGAATTGATTGATCATTGATTGCTTATATGAGTGGTTCTCAAAATGGGCGGCATCGCCCTCATGATGCGATCTTTAAAGGGGCGCTGAAACGTTAGAGGGGGGGAGGGGAGGGGAGGTGGGGGTGATAGGGGGCGGTGGATGGCTGGAGAATGGCCAAAAGGTGGGACAATGTCAATTAAAGATACGTGGAGCATAATCAGCGCGCTTGTCGCCGCCCATTGCTGTTTTCTAAGTCGCATAGGATCAATGATTAACTACATGTATGTTCATGCATATTGGCAAAATACAATGCTGTTCAGAACTAGAGTTCTATCAATTTTGCTAGGATTATCTCAGATGATAACGTTTAGAACTTGGGCGACGTGTTTCTGATATGGATTCTCTCTTTTGGGAAGGAGGGGGAGGGGTGCAAAAGTCGTGCCAGGGCCAAGTGAGCAGAAATCAGAAACGTTTGGGAACCATAGGCCTATTTACCATTGGTACAATCATATTCAGGTTTGTTTTATATATGTGAGGGTGGCAAAAGACTACGAGCGGAACCGCTTTTTGAAAAACGTAACTACAATGAAAAGCCTCAGCGCTGGAACGAAAACACCGTTCTCTGAATGGGCATTGTCCTCGATAGATCCAGACAAGATCTTTTCTACTGAGGCAGCATTATCATGTATCTGGTTGGACGAAACAAAACAGCCATTATTGTGACGGAATGGCCTCAGATAGCTGGGCACTCAGCACCGAACTCAACTCCAGCAAGCAATTGTGATGCATTGAAGACAATGTGTTTGATGACATGGCTAACGTCTTCCCAAGAGGGTCCTCGCCAATGGTTGACCTGCCTATGCACTCATCTATCGCCTAATTCGACTATGGATCCGAGAGACAATTGAGGACTCACTGATTTACTGGCGTTTATTCGTATTCGAACTGAACTCTGACATCACTATCGGTGCCCATTTCAGGCGCTCTTCAGTCGTTGATACCAGGGGACGCCCGTTAACTTGCAAAGGTTGAAGTAGATATGGCATTAGATTTTTTGTTTGTTTTTGTTTTTTTTTCTCTGAGCTATTTTCCAACTGACATACAATTTGGGAAAGGGAGGATGATTACAAAAATTTACAGAGCTTGTTTTCAGTCGATTTCATAGTAAATGAGGCGTTTTATGTTTCAGCAGTGCCTGTCAATGCTGAATTTAGATGTGTGATAAGTGACAAAACATGTTTGCTTTTTTGTATGCAAAAAGGAAAGGCTGTCCAATACAGAATGGAATAGGAGAGGACAACTGGAATATTTCACTGTTCATTCACCACGATTAGTAAATAATTGTAAACTCGGTTCATAAAAGCAGTATTTAGACCTTCGGTACGCAATTAATCGGTCAGTGGTAGGAGATGACGATTCCAGAGCTAGCTAGAGGGTTGGGTCCGAAGTAAATTCTGCTAATTTGATTCCTACGACTCGTCTTGGCCGAGTTTGCGACCTCATTTTCTGCTCTATTGCACGGACCCTCGAGGTTAAGACTGGGTTTCTTTGTCAGTTTTGTGGAATTTTCGCACCGGAAAAAAAAACGCTTGCATCAAGGAACATAACAATACTGTATCTAAGACAAATCAAAATAGATTGACCAGCTGTAGGTATCGATGGTATTAAACAGTGAGCTGACAAATGTATCAGCTGTGAACTTTTTTCCGTGCAACAGTCTTAATTTCTACTGTTGAATAGAATGCCTAACTATTCCACGTTTGGGTTGGATTAACATAGTTACGCTCTCATATTCAGATACTAGGTAAGTACTCAGCGTTTCATTTCAGTCAATGGCAGTTGAATTATTTGTTATTACTTTTTTTTTTTTTTATCACGCTTCAGCTATGGGTTAGATATTATATAAATCCAAGTAGCTTTTACTATAAATATCAAAAGATGAGAATCATTAAGAATTTAGCCAGGTCTCTTTGAAACATATTAGTATTCCTCTTGCCTAAAGGCGGACTTTCAGCCTAGAGCAATAAATGTCTGTTTTGTTTCAATAATTTCTGATAATACACACGGCCATTCACCTAACTGCCAAATTGGCCTGTGGCGTGGTGGATGATTCAAAAAGAAATGTTTTTATAATAACTTAATTAACTCAGGTGTTGCACACTTCGTTTATATAGATCTATAATTCCCTGCCTTACTAAGATATTTCTCGATGGATTAAGAGGAATAAGTGAATTTCTCTAATACGACAGGATAGCAGGCTGTTTGGACCGATAAGGATATGATCAAAGACACACATCCTACTGGTGCGCTTATACAGCCATTCAAAGTCAAGCCACGGACACAATTTCCGTCGCGTGTTTGCCTTCCCTTTCTTTTGTTGAACTCGTTTCTTTTTGTTTTATCTAGGCAGATTTTCATCTCTTTAGTTAAAAACACTAAAGAGTGACCACCAACGTTTTACAATGGAAATAAAATGCTTTAGGTTAAAAAAGACGTGTAAGATTTTACCTGCAGCGTATGAATTGATATGTGAATGTTTTTAAACAACAAGAAGAATGTAAATTAAAGTTAAATTTAGTTCTAAGCAGTGCATCTGCTGTTTATTTCACCTGTTCTATACTCTCATTTGAATTTTGTGTATCAGAATTGCCCATTTGGCTCAAATATTTCACGTAGGTAGCTGTGGCAGAAAAAGTCACAGAGATTTGGAATCGGCACATGCAATTTGAAGTAGCAC
This sequence comes from Peronia verruculata, assembly GCA_038406235.1. Lineage (NCBI taxonomy): Eukaryota > Metazoa > Mollusca > Gastropoda > Systellommatophora > Onchidiidae > Peronia > Peronia verruculata. Next base: position 8,990 of record JBCAUA010505082.1, on the reverse strand, counting down.
GCCTGAAGAGAGAAACCTCTCACTGGATGATTGTCACATCCTGTGATTCTGTCATTTTCCCCAGCGAGTGCTCAGATGAACCAGGCTAGTCTAGTCTTCTTCGTGTGTTTGTTCCCCAGGTATAATCGAACCTGTTAGCTAAAGCTTGCCGTTGCTGTGATTGATGGGCCCCTCCATTGCTTTATTATGCTACTGTAGGACAATAGGGGGAAACCATGCTTTTCTTTCCATTGTATTAAACTAGAGTATATAAAACTATTCCTCTCAGTCGCATTACATTGCCGTAACCTTCCGGAATTCGATCAGATTGCGCAAGTTAATGTGAAAATGGAGATTTTTCAGAGTATAGAAAGAATGGATATGCTGCGTATTTGAAGGTAAGAAATATATGCTCGTGAAATTGAAAACTGTGTGTCAGGTCATTTTCATCATTCTTGTCTTCAAAGGTTCAGAGTAAAGATGTTTTGATTCTCTACCATAAACCATATCAATCTATAGTAAAGAAAGTTTTACGAAAGAAGACACAGAAATGAACAAACAAGAGGTTCGAGAACGCAGGAAAGATTGCAGCAGAAGCAGGTACTTAGCGACAAGAAATGCAATTTGGACGAAATAATATATAAAGTCAAGCTTTTCAGGATCTGTTTGCATTACCGTGTCATAATAGAAGCCACGAAAACTATAAACATGTGAACAAGAACAAACTTAGTTTCTGGGTTTTTGTCATTTTCCTGTAGTAATTTTGTAATAACCTAAGTTTTGATAGTGGACTCTACGACATTTTTACCAAGCAAACGATGGACGCAACAGTGGTTTTCTTTTCCTGACTTCACAAAGGTAGAAAAAGCACAGGCTTCAGTTTTTTTTTTATTTTTAAGGGACTAGTTTTGCTGTTTGAAACAAGTAAATTAAAATGGATATATTTTATCAAGCAATAAAGAGAAATATTTTCTTTCTTTCATGTGGAGCAGATTAAAAAATAGGCGCAGAAATAGCAAAACAAAACAAACAAACAAACAAACCAACAAACAAACAATCCATATGAATTGATTCATTGCAATACTCAGTTGGTGATAGATGAGAAATGGTTATGAAAGAAAATCAACCTGTGTTACGGTAGAAAACAAACGGTTCTGTTTCGTGTGCTGATTACGGGATTGTTCACTAGTTTTCTTGTTGGTTAGCATCAGTGTGTTTTAGTTAACATAACAGCGGCTTGGAAAAAATCAAAGATTTCCATCTCGTCGTTGTTTAACTCTATATTTTATTGTTTCACTTCACTTTTATACTGTTTGACCTCGTGTTTACCGTCTCCCTGCAAGAGAATAGATATCTTGTTCATCAGGTTCTGCCAGTATGTCAGTGATTATCGTATGCCTCCGGCTATAGGGCGAGGGAATGCACTATAGGACCTATAGGAAGCGAGAATGCACTAGGACAGTACAAGGCGACTTGCAAGGATGCTCAGTGGGAGATGCACGTTAAAAGGCACTTACCAACAGTCTTGGGTTCAAGATGAACAAACTAAGATGCTCAGTGATCTTCAAGTTCCTAGTTTTTATCTTCCAGACACGGCAACTGGGGAAGTTTAGCTGTGTTATTGAAATGTCCTGTTCAAGGCTATCAATGATAATTACAAGATCAATTACAACTCATAAAGATTTCAGTGACAAATGCATGTTCAACATGTGATTTCAACGTGCTCATTAATAGTCGCTGCTCCAAACTGTACAATGCAAAATGATCAGCAATAGTGAAGTGTATTAATAAGGATGTTCAATAGTGTTACAAATTTTAGCTGTTCCTACACAAAGCCTTTAGCGGCATTTACATGTTCAAAATGCACTACCCAAAAGCTCAGTGATGACTTAGTCACAGTTCCGAGCTACTCTGCTGAAACTGATCAGCAACGTGAACTATGCCATTTAGAGCATTCGGTAAAGATTACAAATTGAAATTGTTATACATTTAACTTGTATTTGGCAAGGTGCAGTTATGGCACTTCCATTATATACAACTCACAATGATCTGCAGTAATTAACTTGATCTTGAGAGTTATAAAATTCAAGCAGTCTTACATAAGAATTACAGTGATATTTTACGTTTGCAGATCGAAGTGCTGAGAATACTCAAAAATAGATTTAGTCAAAGTTCCAATTTGCACAAATGAAAATGTTCAATATGGTGAACCATGCCACTGAGGAGGCTCTGTGATGGGTATAGTTTCAAAATGTTTTTCTCAAGGCTTTCAGTGATAGTTATATTATTCAAGCTGTTCTATTGAAGGCGTTCAGTGGTAAAACATGGGAAGCTCAAGCTTAACTATCTCATGTATTCAATGGCAGATGTATGGCAACTGTTTGGCATGCCTGATGATATTAAAATGTACAAATTCAAACTCTTCTTCGGAGAGTCTTTGCGTCATGTAGAGATTGAAATAAATGTTGGAACTGTTCAAGGTACTACTGATATTGAAATAGAAAAAAAAAGCATCATCGAATTCAGGCTATATTTGCTAAGGTGCCAAAAATACATAATGTAATTGTAGCTTTTTCCGTCCGTCTATAATTATCATCTTCCTCATTTTACTGACATTCTTTGGCTCGGCTCTTTGAGACAGCAGTTTACAAGGCCAAAGATTGCTGCTGTCTCTTTGTGAATACTGCAGAACATAAGTTGATTTTTTTGGAAACATCTGTACATCACTGGTTATCTGGCCGACTCATTTTTCAAAGAATGGGGAAATATAATACGAACCATGTATCATAATATAATTTAAAAAAAATGTTAAAATATTATAAAGGAGTAAGAACAAAGGAAGAAAGAAGGAGAGGAGAGCGAGATAGAAAGAGGGTAGATGACTTTAGCATAAGTCAAGCTGGTTTTAAGTTAGTATGTCTTGTTTATTTATGTGTTTGTTTTGCTCCGTTTTCTTTTCAAGCTCGTAACCGCAACAATATCTGAAAGGATGCTTTTATAAAAAACGACAGGCCATAAACAAATCGGGCCGGTGATTGACGTGTTGATCTGAGGCATTAGTCTCGTGGCGGTCAAGCACAGTATTTCTCTTACTGTCTCTTCCGTTCACCTTCTATGTCAGTCTTCTGTCATGATAATGACAGGCTTGTTTTATGTGAACAAACCTTTGTACCTGTATTTATGTGTGTTCGAAAGGGTACGTTTGTACTTATGTGCGCGCTCTCGTGTTTGTTTGTGTATGTGTGTATGGGTAGATAAGATAGCGAGGGACCAGTGTACAAAGCCCCCCCCCCCCCCAAATCGCTTTACACGTCCTAAATATATGCGTTTATTCATAGCCCTAGGATAAAAATAAGAAGTAATTACTGTTATATTTGGTAGACTAACTGTCGGGTTCCAATCCCCCAAGTTTCACTTTGCCAGGATATTGAGAGATCTAATGAACGTCTAGTATCTTGACCGATGGATCTGTCGAAGGTTTTTCTCAAACGGCCTCCGTACTGCATGCCTCTAAATCCCGTAACCGGTCATGCTTTGGGGAAATAACATGAACGGTCTGCGGTAAGGTCATGGAAGAAAATGCTGCAAATCTTGGAGAGGCCTGGGTCCAACGTTGAATAGAAATCGTCGAAAATGGGAATGCTCATGTGTATATATATCTATATATCTATATCTATATCTATCTATCTCTCTCTATCTCTCTCTCTCTCTCTCTCAATATACATATTATATATATAAAAGCTAGTCTTTGAAGGATTGGAGCCTGATGGCAAATCTACAAAATAAAATTGCAATTACTTGTTTATTCACAATAGAATATGAATAAACTCATTTTAATTATTTTTTTTTATAGTTAACAGTTTATAAAGTGTATGCTTGCGATTACGGTTAGTTATGTGTTTCAACCTCTGCAGGTGGCTGAGGGACGTAAGTAACTGTAATAGTGAACATACTCTATACAAACGGTTAATAACTTCCTAAAAAAATACAAGACCAAGCTGAGTTAATTCATATTTTTAGTACCAAGTATATGTTTGCTAGTACAGGGCAAGCTTTTGTACCTGAACAGTGTAGCCCTGATAGTACTGATGTGACAATAAATCCCAAACCCAACCCTTTATTATAAAAGATGTCAACTTCTTTAAGACCATACGAGACTTTATTGATGAGGTTTTTAGTTCCGGATTATGGACATCAACGACTTCAGCCTAACAAAAACCTGAGTGAGAGATACTGGAGTCCTCAATCAGAAGATACGGATAATCCCTTGATCTCATTCATCTTGTTTAGTCATTCAGATACCTGTGGGACATATTTGGTTCACAGTATATAAAACTAAAGCGATTTTTTTTTTAAAGCGAACCCCTGAGCTCAGTTTAAGTTGGTTGATTGTCATCTTCATATCAATTATTCAAGAAGCTTTCATTATAATATTGACAAGTCCGACCACGAATTGAAGTGATGCTTTCGAGAAGTGACGTTTATCCATTGGTATGGCAAGGACTGAACTGAAGTTTACGCCGTGTTATTGGTTGCTTTCTGACTGTTTGTAAGTACACTTAATAGGCCTACATTTCTTTTTCTTTCATGACTATTTATTTTGTAAAGGTGACCGTGAAAAAAAAATTGTTCTGTTGGTAAATGAAAATGGATTTAGTTCATTGCTATTAGAGATTAAGAACAGAAAAAGACAAGAGGAGAAAACGCGGTATTGAATATGTTCAGAGAACAATGACAATCTTTATTGTCATGCAGTATTAGCTAACGCTGCTGTTGTCAATTTTTATTTTGGCAAAGCTGCATGTATGAGTTTGACAGCAATGTGAGATAGCTACAGTTTCTTACTCTTTAGCTGTAGACTTTCATATAAAAGAATTATGTGTGTAGCGTGGACAGTGGAAGGGACACAAGTTGGATCATGAACATAAAAGCAATACGCCATTTATCTAGCCAAATGACTTCCTTCTGTTAGACACATGCGAGGTAATAAACATTGTAAAAGAAAGGAAATAAGAAAACCTTACGCCTTTTATTGTGAATGTATGCGAAACACAAAATTTTCAATAGAAAAAGGAGAGAACCATTTTTTCTTCATCATGTTATGATTTTTTTTTTTTTTAATTCAAAGCGTTTCATTAAATATATCTCGAACAAAAAGGGCACAAAAAAAATAAATAAATAAATAAATAAATCCTTTACCATACTTGTTAAATGCTTCTTACGTTTGACATGGTGGAGTATTTTGATTGATGGCTAAGAATAGCTCATGGACCTTCAACTTGACTGATAACCCGTAGTACGTCAGAATGCAGTGTTTTACTGACTTTACTGAATGTTATGGTTGGCTGCATTCTTTAATATAAGGTGGTGATCGATTCGTCTGCTCTCTGCCCTTGTCTTCATGGTCGTGGACGGGGTTCATTTTGTTTGTCAGACAGTCTGGGAGGATATTTTGATGAGACTTTGTGCCAGTCAGCCCGTGGGCATCAGACCTTTATATATCAATCCAGCGTGGGCTGTTCCATATTGGCAAACAAAAGGCCGGTGTAACATGATGGAGGTAGAGATTGCTGTAGGTGAAGTCAGGTGATTTATCACCATAGTGAAATGCACTTCTTAGTCCAATAAGGCAAGCTGAATTGAAAGCTAAAGCTCAACCTGAAGTAGTTACATGATCGTTTGTTTAGAGTTACTGAGATAATATGTCAGAAGATATTACTGGCGTTCCACAAGACTAGGACAGACATGTTCGCTCTCATCCAGAGCTGAGCTGAAGCAGTAGGAGACTCACATGCAGTAACAACGTCGTGGACGATGAAAACAACTACAGCAATTCAATCAACTTGTCTTCATGACTCCCTCCCCCCCCCCCCCACTCCAACCCCCAAAGAAAAACCTGCCATAATCGGTATTTTGGAAAACATACAGAAAAGAATTTCTAACACCATGTGGTATTCTATGTCTGTAATGTTTACACCTCAGATGTGGACAATATCGTACATGCCGCATAATAATATATGCTGACCGCAAAATTCTCTGTCTTCTAAATGGTGTGAATTCTTATTTCATCCACGTTCCTGGATCCGTTCGAGGACAATATTTAGATATTTTAAAACGTTTTCCGTGATAAAATATATTACCTTGACCTCGACAGAAGTATCTGCTTAAAATTTATTTCATAAGTTGAGATTGATTGCACTACTCAAACGAACTGAAGTAGAAGATAATAAATTGTAAGATCGCGTCAAATTTGATAGTCTATGCTCTTTGACCACACGTACAGTATCTCTTAGAATGCGATATTCAGTCAGGTCACAAAGCATTTCACTGATAAGTGTAGAGAAAAAGAACGCCAGTAGCTGTCCTAGTCTTCTCTCCAGGCTGTCAAGATGTTATAGTAAAGTGCTAGAATTTGAAGTGGCAGATACATTACAGAGGAGGATTTTTTTTTTCATTGTACACTTTCTAATAGATTTTTGTTGACGGTTTTGCTGATTGTTGCACGGAATAGATCTTATCAATCACAGATGTCTCAGTCTTTTCTCAGTTATATGGAAAGCTTCTTACCAAATCAAAATTATATGAAACGCAAACGTAACAATGAGATGCTAAAAAAAATGATGGGGGGGGGGGGGGTGTTGGGAGAAAGAAAAAAAAAAACAAAGAAAGTTAGACAGATAGATAGACAGATAATAGATAGATAGATAGATAGATAGAGAGAGAGAGAGAGAGAGAGAGAGAGGGAGGGTACATCTGTAGAGATCATTTTATTCAATTTGCTCTGCTGTATTTTTGCTTATTCATTTATGTTTTTTATGACAGATATCGTATTACGCGTTCGTGTGTGACTTCCTGAACTGTTGTATGCTGTCTGTTAATCCTAAATAAAATATAGAAAAACTATTTTCGGAAACAGACGGACCTGATTTCCTCAACCTCAGAGTCGCTTTTTTCTTCTTTGTTTGATCTTCACAATAAAAATATCCCGGACAACATAAATAAATAACTTTTTTTCAAGAAAAATGTCAAATAATAATAATAACAATAGTAATAACAAAGTTAAAAATAGGGAGAGACGAATATCTTTTATTTTAGCATGACAGGGCAATTAATTAAATAACACCATTGTCACAGAATTCAAAATATTCAAGTTAGAAGCAAAAGCCACGATCAGATAAATATTCCGAAATTAATCAAATATCCGCAATGCTGCTGAGGCTGCATGTCAAGTGAATTAATTATATATTATGAATGTATAATTCAGCTGGGCTGGTCATATAGTGCGCATGCCAGACCACCGCCTTCCAAAGAGGCAACTGTTTGGTGAGCTCAAGTTTGGCAAGTGCCCCCACGGGGCTCTGAAAAAATGCTTCAAAGACAACCTTAAAGCTTTGCTCAAGGCCTTCGACATTTGTCCTGACTCTTGGGGAAAGAACAGCTCTGGACAGAAGTGAATGGCGGGCTGTCGTCCACAAAGGCGCCAAAATCTGTGAAGCCAACAGGGCAGCTGAAGAAGAGCAACGCTGATAGGCAAGGAAGGACAGCGCCAACAGATCACCAGTTGCTGCCACCATCCCCTGCCCACACTGTCAGCGAACCTTCCGAGCTAAAATCAGCATGACCAGTCACCTATGTACCCATAGACCAAGAGACCCCCAGCTTCCTAGAAGAAGATGACAAAGATAGTCCTCGTCGCTATGACGGGCGAACAACGTGAATGTACATGTACAAAGATCACCAATAACTGCAAAAACAAAAACAACACAGACACACAAAAAAAGAGAAAGCTGTGTGTGGCACTTCCGACTGTTTTTCTTCTTTTTCTTTTGTTCGTTCGTTCTTTTCTTTTTCTTTCTTTCTTTTTCTGTCATTTTCTTTCTTTCTTTCTTTCTTTCTTTTTATTTCTCTCCTTTTTTTTTTTTTTTTTGCTTTCTCTCTCACTTTTTCTCTTTTGCTCTCCAGCAGTATGTGTATGTACTAATGTGCGTCTCACTTCCTTCCATTCTCTCTCTGTTTTCGTTGTTTTTGCTCTAGTTTCTCTCTCTCTCTCCCCTCATTCTCCCTCTTTCTATTATTCGACAGTCTGGATGTCACTCCAACTTTCTCTCTTTTACTTTCGCTCTCTCTCTCTCTCTCTCCTGTTTGCCACTTTGCCGCTGTCGGGCTCTAGTTTGTTTATAATGTTCACGATATATCTATTAAATATCATGTTACCGTCGGCAAGTCCGACCTACGCACAAGGACTTGTGCTGTGTTGCTGGACAGCAGCAGTTCGGTACAGAGACAGTCAGCAGGGAGTTCAAGACTGCAGCGTACATCAGCTGATTCTCTTTGTCGTTCTGCTTTCAGGGCTCGCTCAATGTGACAAGTGAAGAAAACTCCTTAATGACGAGGTTTTCTGGCTTCACGAGTGAAGAGTCGTGCTTGAAAGCACTGGGCAGTCTCGCCGTTCGAACTGATGGTGAGTACACTTTTTTTTATGCTTATTGTCATTTCATCGTCTCTTCAGCTTATAATCATTTCACAGCAAAGATTTGGAAGAAGCCTCAGCTCCAAGGGGAAAACGTGTATGTAAGAATACCATTTGCTACATTTGTAATCACCAACAGATTATCTGATGATCTTGTTATGCACGATAATAAAATGTGTCTCGAGAACATAGTTGTGTCACTATTATTGTCATCGCTGTGTTTTATTTTATTTTATTTTTCAATTATGGTTTACAGTAAGTAAAAAGCCTAGTTTATCGTTGAATAATAAAAGTTGTTTATTATTTCTCTGAGAGAAGTTTTCGTGGTTTTCGAAGATGCCTTCCCTGGTGCCTATCTTTCGGAAACATCGTCAAACCCGTCACATTTTTTTTCAGAAGTCTTTGGAATAATGTGTGGCTTGTGATGAGCTCTGTTATTAAGCTCTGTTATATTAAGCTCTGTTAAAGATATCTATCTATCTATCTATCTATCTATCTATCTATCTATCTATCTATCTATCTATCTATCTATCTATCTATC
>JBCAUA010504972.1:0-17018 GCA_038406235.1 Peronia verruculata | reverse complement strand
AGATAGATAGATAGATAGATAGATAGATAGATAGATAGATAGATAGATAGATAGATAGATAGATAGATAGACACAGAGAGAGAGAGAGAGAGAAATAAAGTAAGAAGTGACTTCTACAAGACATTCAAGTAATTGTTTCGATTCAGATATTTATTCCATTTGCTAACATGTTGTGAATTCGTAACAGTTTAACATAGCTAAATCTGGGTGGTACGATGGTATATTGGCATATACAATTGCTGATTTTCAGCATATCTGCTTATAGGACAGATTATGCCTTTTACTTGTAAACAAAATCATCAAGAACAAGATGACAAACCAAAAACAGAAACATACAAAATTGTAGTAGCTCTTCTCTCTTGCGGAGAAAACAGCGATTAATAAATAAATTATATAAAAAAAAATGGAATATGTTAAAAAAAAAAAAAAAAGCTTACAATGAACAGATCTGGATAACTAGTGTATTTCAATGCCGATATTTTGATCAGATGAGACATTTTAGGCAGTAATCATATCCCTAATGGTCACATTACTATTTATTACCAATTACTACGATTTATAATAATACACCCTCGCGTGTTCCTAAAATAATGCTCCCCAGTTCTCTAATTTTCCAATATAAACCAGTGATAAAGGGTTCGCCAAATTAACAATTAACTTACTAATGAAGGAAAATGTAACCAGAAATCTGCGGACGTTTGTAAATCCCTCAAGTATTTGGACTTTCTTTGTGATTTGCTAAAATTTGTCAACTTAAGTGCTCCTATAAGATTTATAAATCCCTCCCTCCCTCCATACATTGGCCTAGCTAGTCAGTCAGCAATTTTGTCGTCTTTCAATCGATTAAACGTCGCCTCAGGAAACATAAATATCTACCCACATTTTCTCAGCGTTTAGAAGCTGTTGCTAGGTTCTAGGTATGCCTAGAGCTATACATTTTGGCAACGAAGGCGTAAAGACTCCCAAGACCGAGCTTCAGACATGTTTAGTTATTCAAAATACCTTTAATTGTTAAGGATCTGTTTTCATTCTTGCATTTTCTACTTGTAAATTTACGGATGGAAAGAAAAATTTACAATTGAAAATAAAAAACAAACTAGTTTACATAAAAGCCAAAATATGTAAATTAGAGAAAGCTTAGCTATTGAATTCCCATTAACAACTAGAAACATGAAAATTTGAGAAATAATACTAGGTGTATACAAGTGCAAGCAAGAAAACATCAAACATCAACAATATTAGATTTTATAGCAATGGAAGCTGATCTGAAGTTTGGTCAGTTTCACTGGGAGAGTTGTTATCTGTCGGCTGTGCCATGATTAAATCTGTGACAAAGTTTTGATCTCAAACCGCAGCCGATCATTTCCTCTTAATGTGTAAAAAAAAAACAGGGTGACAACAATGCTGATTGGGTTCAAACCATAGACCACTTCGATATCTGTAATTATCGCATCTCTGAAACATGATGTGATCAATTGTACACCTGAGTTCGTTTTCCCTGTCGATGAAGGTCAAGTGTATCGATACCCTAAGCTGCGTACGATTCCGGCCTAATAAATTGTGGCAATTGGTGCCGACACGACTTAAGTTGTTCCTTGTATTAAATTGAAACCATACCATTCCCAACATGGCGCAGAAGGGAAATCGCTTAATTTGGCTCTGATTCATTGATAACAGATCTGCCACTTTGACATTGCGCCGTCCGTATTGGTTACAGTATTGCTCTGCGCTTGCTCACGCAACTGTGACCTTATACATAAACCACACGCACTTACAGACTGGCACACACGCAGGCAAAGCAGAGCTGTATGACTCACAAAAAGGTTGGTCTAAAGATTGCGTCATGGGCGGCACTTGCGTGCGATAATAATGGGGTCTAGACAGAAAAAGGCTATATTCAGCTGATAGACATAAATATACTGTAAATATTATTGAACAGTATTTCTCATGAAGCTTAATGGTGACACAAAAGTTACTGCAATCTTTAGATTTCTGCCAATTTCAAATATAATTATAAATAACAAACGTTTGATAAGGGAATGTTGACCACTATCGGACTAACAGAACAACCATATTCTAAACACGGAAATAAATCTTTATTTAAACTTCAACAGTTCTCTTGAAATTCTTGCTACTTGAACGGTTCATTTGATACTGTTCAAATGTTGCTATAACACTCCAGTTTGACAAACACCAGTCAGCTACTTAAAAAAAAAAAAAAGAAAGAAAGTAAAAAGCCAACTCCTCGGTCTTCTCTGTCCATTTAAAATGATTTTTGTACCACAATTAAACAGCGATCACTAAATTTATTTTTATAGATTACACAGAATTGCCTAAAAGAAACAACAAAAAAAAAAAGGGAAATACACGCAACTATAGAGACACATCAATTGACTACTAGTATTGTATGACGTGCTTAACTGGTGTCTGATTATGTTATATATATATAGACTCTATATATATATATGACGACAGGAATGGCAGTTTCATGAACATGTATAGCCGAAACACACACACACACACACACACACACACACACACACACACACACACACACACACACACATTCAGAGTGATTGTTAATTTTTCAATTAAAGTAGCTGTAGAAGTTCTTATTAACACACTACAGTGATACCCTTCCCATGCCCACCCCCTCTCCCTCACCTCTCCCTGCCCCCAAATCTCGATCCGTTTCATGCTCTTTCTCCCAGCTAGTAGAAGACAAATCCGCCTCCTCCTCTGCTCACGCATGCGTGCAAGGATGTCGTAACCGCGGCCCAGCCGTACTTCTTTCATATCCTCGCCGCGAGCACAAAGGGTGTGGATTTTAATGTTTTCAGAGAGGCCAGCTCATGCACACTCTCAAACATGATACTGACTCACTAGGTTCTTCCTCCTCTGTTGTTTCCTTCTCTCTCTCTCTCTCTCTCCCTCTCTCTCACGCTTTCCCTCTTTCTCTCCCTTGTCTGTCCTCGGCGTTTTCGGATCAGCCGAGTAGTTGTTACGACCTCAGTTGTTTTTATTTACTGGAGCGCGACGATATATAACCCAAATCTTGTTTTCAAATGTCCGCTCTTTATGTAAATTGAGTCTTTGTGTCCTGAATGATTAGTTAGAATATGAGGGAGGGCAGCCATGCGTAGGTCATCTCGTGCATGCACGATTGTAAGAAGGCAGTCATGTGTATATTTGAGGCCTTGTTGAAGACGAGAGCTCGCTTTCCATTTGAAATGACAACATTGTACCTGAACTCAGGTGTCGAGTGATGAATGATGGCATAAGTAGCTTGTAATTTGTGCAGGTCAACTACCAACCCTGACAAAACTCTATACCACGGTGCTCCAGATTTTCTACCTCTTCTTCTTCAGGCTCTTCTTCACCTGTTGATCATGGACGCAATTTATTGAGAGATATCAGAGCTGTTTCACACATTTTGACATTCTTGGTATTGTAGTCTATGGAGTCTCATTATTTTCGTAATACAGAACTTACTAGCAATTAGGGGAGAAGCAATTAAATGGAAAGGAAAATTAATCTACAGGATCATTGCACTGAAAATATCACTTATTTGCACCATCCAAATTTTGCAGACCTTGTTTTCCGCCATCGATATCAGCTGCGATGGACTGTAAATCACTAACGTTAATATTTTTACTGGGGATACAATGACTAAGGTCACTATGTATTGTACCGGAATCGGTGACATATAAACGCCCTTTATTTTTGTTATTTTTATCATCGTCAAGGACGAGATATGTTCTTCAACCCTGAATCGGACACTTTTTTTTCTGTGCTCCCCATTTCTCTAATTCGACCATTTAATGGAATTATGGCTGTATTGTTTCTTTATTTGGGCTGAATGAACTGTTAATAAGTTGATTTGTTTCATTTAATATAACATGAGAAACTGAACTCATCTGCGATTAGGAGCAGGATCATTCGATGTGATTTTTGCTCAAACTCTTAACAATTATAAGGGATCTGCTTTCACATAACAGTTGTGAAGCAAAACAGGAGAGAGAGAGAGAGAGAGAGAGAGAGAGAGAGAGAAAGAGAGAGAGAGAGAGTGAGAGAGAGGGGGAGATCTTCCTGCATGAATATTGTCCAACATAACAAGAACACATTTTTTTTTTTTCGTAACTTTACTTATGCAAGCAGATAAATATAATATTTGTGACAGAGTACATGCTGTCCGATTAAAAAAACAAACAAAAAATCTATATGCACCATCCCGTTTGTAAAGGGCCTTGCTTGTTTTCTTTTATTCTTTGAGGAAAATGTATAATGTTATTGTGCCAAACATCATGCGTTCTGAATTGTGAGATTCATTTCGTATTCCGAAACCATGAAACATACATGTCCAAATGGGTAAATAAATCAATCCTGGAACACATAAAGTTGTAAATAAAATAAATTAGGAATACATTAAGAAAGAAATTTTATGCAATCTTTAAGTATGAAGAAAATAAAAATATCTTTATCCTTTTGGAAAAATAAACATTAGGGCGCAAAATACTGAATTATTCAGACTCTATGCTGTTGAGGCTCAGGGTGAACAGTGAAAGACATTGAGGGATATTCGTCGTGCACGCACGTCCCTGAGGTAACAATGGAGATTTGTTATTATTATTATTATTATTTAACGTAACCAGTCAACATATGACTTGAGAAAATGCCAGAATGCCCTTGACTGATCTACTCTGGCAGTACTGCGGTGACACGGTGCCAGGAACATGACTGTATATCTCACCTTTGATGTTTTGTCTTCTCTCTTTACTCATTGATGAAAAAACATTTTTAAAAATGTGTCAGAAAATCTGACTTCGGCGGTGTTAAAACCTCCTCCGAAAGGTAATTTCTTAAGCTGCAGACACTGAAATGGGTGACCAGCAAATGTGGTAATTTTTACATTACCAATACAAACATTAAAATATTATGGTTGGACGTAAAGAATATACACAGTATGATTTTTGTGTAAGTGACGAGTAAAATCAAATCAGGCCCGCATAGAACAGACATCGAGATCTGTTGATTGGCGAAGGCAGTTGCGGTGAGAACACGAGGGTCAGTGCAGACAGAGATAGAGTGTCTTCTGTGGTTTAATCTGGAGATCTGTAAAAGTGCTGTTGCCTGTTTTTTATTTATTTTGTTCAGAAACTAAAAGTCAAAGGTAGACAATCCTACTATGGAAATTGTCCCTTCTTCCACCTCTCTCTCGATGTTTTCTGTTATACCTCCATTTTTGGAGACGGCGCTGGTTTTATGGGAACATCAGGAATCTCAGATCAGCAGTATAAGTTGGTGAAGATGGCTGGGAGGTATAGTGCAGTATAATATGCTGTGTTCAAATACCACACCGTCATCTGACACTACTTGTTGATGGAAACTACTAATATTCTTTAAAAAAAAAAAAAATATGATGTGCTGTATATATCTATATTTTCTAGTTCGTACCGGTATACCGTAGACAGTCTTTAAGATAGGGGAAGGGTTGGGGTGGGGAGGGAGGTGAGGATGAAAAGGGAGGGGGAATAAGGAAGAGGGAATGGGAAGTGGAAGAGTGGAGGAAGTGGAGGGAAACTGAGTGAGTGTGTGTAAGTGCAGATTCCAAATAGAGCGGAAAAGTGAGTGGGAGAGAAGTGTAGGGGTAGGGAGAAGTTTAACATGCTAACATACTTACAGTGATGCATATTATTATATATGACAAAGGTGCAAATAGGTGCAGGCACGTAGATATGCACAGGCAATTACCAGGAACACAATCGTCTGGTTGGGAACTGAGAATACAGCCAAGTCAGCTCGTCAAAACTAACAGTCTCTAGCGCAGTTTTTTTGTTTTATTATCTTTTATCACAACGGTGACACCTTTTTTGTATTCCAATTTTCTGTTCTCGTCCATTTCTGTCTGCTAATCACGCAATGTTCATGTTTTGCCACGATTTCGGGCTATTAAAACATATCCGATCTTCAGCAAAATCAACAGATCGATGGCTGTTTGAGTTTGCCCATCGTAGTTAGACCAGTCTTTAGTCTGAGCTCTGTTTGCATTGAATGGAAAGATGGCCTGACACCTGATGTTCGGGCTGGTTATGCTTGAGAGAGCATGTGATCTATGATTTACCTTATCATAAGAGACAACACTCAAAATTAACGTTTCACATCATACGACTCTATGCACAAGTCGCCTAGATTGCAATTTTTGCTAGCCTTTTTGAAAACATTTTTTTAAACAATTGAGAATGCACGCGTAACTTTCATCTGAAAAAATGTAGGTAGTAAAAGTGCAACAATGATCATACATTAACTTTTATCGGCATATCTAGGTTTTAAAATTTCTTTGGAATGAATAACAGTATTGTTTCCGTGGTGGTAACTGATCCGTTGTGGTATTTCCTTTCTCTTCATTGGTGATCGAGATATTTCTAAGATCATTGATGAACAAAGAGATAATCACACAGATATGACACTGGTCAGTGCCTCAGTATCTTGATACTATGGTAGTGTGCTGTTCTTCCCAAATAGCCTTCTTTATTCATTCGTACACCAAGTAAAATCTTGAGCCACAATTGTCGGGTCGCAAGCATTATCAGGAATCTTACCAGCAATCGAAAAAATAAACCTTCACTTTATGTCTAAAACTCATGTCCAGTTAACCTGAGAAAATGAAATTATTACATCCGTGCATAATTATCTCAGTTATGTGACAGTGCTTCAGACAGTGAAACATATGTACTATTTATACAAAAGATTTATGCACAAACTCCCTAGTTGGAACAATGACGTCCCATTCGTTAGACAGATTTATTTGATGTGTTCGTTCTCTTATGATGTTAAGCGTCAATAAGGAACAAGAAAGACCAAGCTGTTTTTTCGGACCAGGTGTGTGATTTTGGTGACAAAAGTCAATTTCTTCTCAGTATTTCTTCCGTTCTGCCCAACTTTTTCCATGGTCGCCCTCTGTTCCTGAAATCTTAATCTTGAAGGCTGTCACTACTGACGGTTCATGTGGCTTTCTCATGACGTGCCCAAAACCACCTCATTCTCTGACGCTCTCTGTGGCAGACGTTTATTGTCTTACTGTGGAACCCTATTTCACATACAGTGATTTTCATTGGATGGTTAAGTCTCCATTATAAGTAATCGTAAGACCATTTGATTATGTAATTTAAACACCATCGAGCAAATTCTCGTCCATAAATTTGTGGGAAGCTAAAGACAACATTATTCAGTGCAAATGAGGCAGCAAAAATTCTGCCATTGACATTTAATTGGAAAAATCAAAGGCCTCATCCCCCCCCCCCCTTTCTCACTTTCCCCACGCCACCCTGTTGCTTCCCCCCCCCCCCCTCATTCTTTTTCAGTCCAAAGTCCTAAAACTCTGATTCTAAATTCTAAATTAAAAGAACTGTGAAAAAAAAATATAGAAAATAATCTTCAATGAGCCGTAGATCGATAAACAAAAGTAGGCACAATATAATTATAAAGATCTGGCTGTGCTGATTAGATATCAAATTATTTGACTTATGTACTTCTTAAATGATGAATGGCATGTCGGTTGTGTATTTGTCTCAGTTCGAGTTTAAGCATATTAATTTGACAGTCTTGAAGACAAAGCAGCGAAGTTGATCTTGTCCCCTTAGCTTCTTGTAATGAACATTTGTCTCGAATTTCTGAAACTTTACTCTTATGGCAGTAACTTCATTATACTAAATATCAGTTGAATTATTCGCCTCGGTCTGTAGTATGTCACTTCGAAATCTTGATCTATAGTGTAGGTAAATGAATAAACATTCGCCACTGGTTCGGAGAAAAAAAAAAAAAACTATAAAAATAGACAAAAGCTGTGTTAATAATAAAAAATACGTTTAGAAGAAAAGCTGAGGAAAATATCAAAACAAAAACGCCCAGATCAGCTTTTATATCAGGTTTTCAGTCTCATCTCTTGCTTCAAAAAGAAAATTTGAAATGAATTATCCAATTTAAGAAACAAAACAAACACCCGCGGCTGTTATCTCAAGTGCATTAATCAGCGAGACATGGAACTGACCTTACCGAACTGGAGAAGTAAAAAGTGAAAATCAAGCTCTACAACTTACTAGGAAGTAAAGGGAGTAAAAGAGGGAGCTGAGCGAAGTCTAGCAGGTATCGCTAGCCTGCACAAATTCAGCCGAGTACAGGGAAAATTGGCCTGTTTCACCCATGATCAATTGCTGGTTGACTTCATCCCAGCTTGGCTTGAGAAGCACGCGCTAGCCCGGGCCTCCTCTCCCAAACTAATCAGAGAGCTTCGCCAGGCGTCGGCCTGTTCTGACAGATTACATAAAACACACATACAGTCGTTGATTTCTCTCTCTCTCTCTCTCTCTCTCTCTCTCTTTTCATCATGACTAATCTATTTTTTTTTTTTTTAGTAAAAGATGGCAAAAAATAGACATTGTTCGTACAATGCCATGTATTTCTATCCAAACCCACAAATGGAACTGCTCAGAGATATATTCGTTTAAGCTGATTGTGTATCACATTATATTATGAGACAATCATGACTGCCTAGATTCAACTTTTTGGTTTTAAGTGAGTGAAAAAAAAAAGGGGGGGGGGTAACAATCATATAGTTCATTTTAAAACTTTTTAATGGTCTCTTTGTCATCTAGACCTTTTATTGTACTCGTTTATTCGTTTTCATCTGACGATCGCTTCGCATTTTTTCTTCCTCCTAGAAGACAAAATTTCGTATTTAAGAAAAACCCTGTCATTTCTCAACATCTCCAGGGTTTACCTTAGTATTGCAATGAATTTTTCCCTAGTCACTATAGTCGACTCTCTTCACAAAAGGAAGATTTAAAAAAAAAAAAAAAGCAGCTATATGCATAAAAAACAGCTTTCAGCAGACAACAGCATCAGATAGCGATGGTAACCAGGCGGAATCTAAAGCGGAAAGTCTGCAGAAACACCATGGGCTTCAGTCTTATTTTCCAGTATAATCATCTCAAAGAAAATTGTCATCTTGACACGATGACACGGACAGGGGCTGACGTATTACTCAATAAAGGCCGCATAGATATCTCCCATCTGCTGACGGGATTTTCATCTGGTCCCCCCTGGCATAGTTACGGCCAAAATTCAATATTTTTGGCTGATCAGCGGTCAAGTTTTTCGTTTCATCTCTCTGACTAACCTACGGCCAGAATTGTTACTGCACTTAAGTGGGGTCGTCTTCGTCCCAGACGTGGCCATACTTAACCATTCTTTTCTTTATTTCTGTTCCACTACTCCAGCCATGCTACGTGTCAGGAAACTTTGCCTCTGAGTAGTTCTAGCCGCTGTCCTCCATGAAATCGTTGTTTATTGCCTGTAGCGGTCTGCAAAGTTACACAGCATAATGGATTCGGTTTTCTAATGACATTTACGCTCAAAATGAATAATAATAAAAAAATTAAAAAAACTAACAATTATGGGAATAAAACTGTGTAAAAGAGCGAAAAGAAGAGATGGGAGAAAGCGACAACAACTGAACGAAACAAACAAATGCGAAAGTTCGTGGAACCGACAACAAAGAGCAGAGCTGAAACAGTCGTCTGCCTTCGGTTCTGTTTGGCACCCTCTCCCGTTAGATGGAGCTTAGCAGTTTCATTAGATCTCCTTTGTGTACAATTTTATAATGCGTGTGTCTCATAAGCACGGGTAAAGTACGCTGATTATTTTTTGGCATGAGTTCATATTGATCCCCCCAGCGTGCACACACCGAACTGGCGCGGGAGCTGTAACTTCTGACAGAAGGCTGTGTGTGGTATCGGACAGCAGGGGAGAATTTGAGCGTAGAGAGTATGAGCGTAGTGACCCTCTCTTTCCATCTCCTCCCGCCTTCATTCAGCCTCCCTTCCCCCCCTCCCCCCTCCCCACATACACACACATTTTAATTTAGATAACGTTTTTCTAAATGAGCACACTATCAGATCCTGGGATTTGATCTCGGATCTTCAAAGTTATCGTATTTTATATGACCTAGCCTGTCTCTCAACCGAACAAGAAGAACAGTCACTTAGGCATGGCCCAGAGATAAACTGAAAAGACAAAGAGGTCGCATATAATGAGGGCCAGTGGTACAACTTTAAAACCAATGAAATGGATATGAAACTGGAGCTGTAACCATATCGCTAAGCTTAAAACCACATTAAGTGTTCACACCGAGGACTACGTAAGAGTGAATGTCAAAAAAAAAAAGCTATTGAATTTGCCTTACAAAAGAGAGAATCAACGCGTGTCTTGCACTTCTGTTGTCTTAGGATCGATGCTCCCATAGACTCGTCTTATCTCTCTGAATCTTGATTCAAGTGATTGACCAAGGCTAACTTTCATTCTTTTTCGGTCTTTTGTGTAACATCACGAGAGTTTTGTCACCGTGGGACATGACATTTTCACGAGCATTTATGATTTTCACTGAATACTGGCAACATTACCAGTGATGCAAAATGCACCCATGGCTTTATCAAGAAAGTGCTATTTGCACTTCTGACGTTCCTAAATCATGGCCTTAACAGAATCAGATGACGCAACTGGATAACAATCACTCCAAGTCAGAGGGACTGAACCGTATCAAATTTTGAGCAACTTTTGACTTCCATTAGTCCTTAGTAACTTAGTAAAACGTTTTTGTGTGTGTGTTTTTTTGTTTTGTTTTTTTGGTTTTTGTTTTTTTTGTTTTTTGTTTTCAAGAAGTTTGCTGCAACATCCTTCAACGTTATTGTGAAATTATGAAGAATAACCATAGACCATTTCCAGGAAATTTTCGGAGCCTGCAAACTTGGCACTGAAAGCCTGTCTAGACAAATTTTTTAGGCTTGGAAATTAGACACATCCTGTGACAAGCTCATTATCAAATGTCATTTTTTTTTAAACTTAAGGCAGAATCAATACCTGCCTCTTCTGATAATGGGATAAGTTCTTAAATTATTTGCCTCGTGATTGCTGTGTGGCTATTTCCCCTTAAACATTTGAGCTTGCTGTATCCATCTAGTCATACTTACAGCGTCAGCCTCTCCTGATACATTTTCATTAAGTCCCAGATCAATCGTTTTCTCCTGTCCGTACTCACATAAACGCAGTGTGACTAACCAATCTATGCACACACTCAAGCAGTGACAGAGCAAAGTGACACTGAATCCTCCGCATGAACATAGTCTCTCCTAAAAATCTCCAGCCGTTTATGGTGATCACAGGACAGATCCCATTATAACGATCTAGACCATCTGAGTTATAGCTACAGGAATCAGCTATTTGAAGCTACTGGTAACCAAGACACCAACATGAAATGGAACACAGCTTCTGATCATCATTTCCAAATTATGGGATGGGTCCGAAGTGTTTCTTTGGCTGAAAAATTATAGGGGGCGGGGGGGGGGGGGGGGCTGGTCAAAATCCAGTAAAATTCTCTATGCAATTGAGGGAAGAGATGCTATTGCCACGTCTTTTACCCTGCCCCATTTGATAGCGGCACCTGCTGAATTTAATACGGGGCTTCTGAGGACTTCCACTGCTTACAGAAATGGACTTTGACGAGATAGCTTACTCATTCAAATCCAGAGACGTGAAAGAAAAGGAAATATCTCTACAAGAGTAAATTAACTTATCAAATAGCATACACAGGCGCCAAGGCCACATTTAAGATAGATCTAAGAAGAAGCACTCCAGGAGGCACTAGAGAGAGAACGCTGAATATTTCACGGCCCATTGTTACGCCAATATCCTCTCTATGAAACAGCTGCGTTTTGTGCATACTGTAGTTTTCTTCAATGTGTTTTACTATCTCCTCCAAAACGTACGAGCATACTTTCATCATATTGGCCCTCACACCTTCCTTGTCGCAGTGAAAGAAGTGTAACGGGAATTTCTTTGTATCTTTTTTACTTCTTGAGGAAAAAAATGATTAAACATGTCAATTTTGAGAATATCTGCTATATGGATTTTCAAAACTTCAAACCCCGTCTCCAATAAGAAAACCTAATCACGTATGTTAAACCTATCAAATGTCAAGTTGCTTCTGTCACTTTGTAGATAATAGATGTTTAAAATGATTTGGAAAGTTTGGAACGATTTGGTCTGGTAGCGACAGAAGAGATAGATTTTGAAAAACAGGGGAAACAAATTCAAGATGGTGGCGTATTCATGGCAACCAGAACGCTAGCAAGTTTCCAAAGACATATTCAAAATCAAGCAGACATGTCAATAGCACATGCACACAGTAAAATTACCTAAGGTCAAAGGAAAAAAAAAAGTTTTCAGGTGTATCTCCCTCCAACCCCTCTTCCGCCCCCCTAAAGATGGCTCCATTACTTTTTCAACGAGACTGGGACGCAGTTTATACCTGTACATTCGATTTGTGTCACTGCATGTATCGTTATTGATAGCTCTACTGTTGGGTCAAAATCAACCTTCACAATTCGCATAGCTCTGAACCTGAGTGCTTGGGTGCCATTCGGTATCCATCCCTGCTAACTGAGCTTCTTACTACTCTGTTCTCTGATATGCATAAATTATGCTCCAATTGCCAATCAGCTTTCTTGCCCTCCAATTGTTTGTTATAATCTTTCCTTCTTATATCCATCCAAAGCACAATGTAGGATATCATCCTACAGAGCAGAATCATTAGGTTATAATGTTTACAAGTCCCCAAAAAGCCGTGCCTGAGCCCTCTGCCTATGTGAACTTATCACTGGTTAATTATGTATTGACAGCAAGGACTGGCCCCCGTAAGGGTCAAACAAGCGCAAGGCAATAAAGCATCGCACTTGTGCACAAGTTGTCCATTATCCCCAGCACTACCAGCTGTGTGACGGACTGTTGGTCAAGCAGGCCTGGAGACTGAACTGTAGATTATTAAATGTCAAATGTACACAGCGACTTTTATTGAGGGCTTGACAGTGTGAATAGTTACATGGAGCAGTGCCGCATACCGTCAATTATTTTAGCATGACACCACGCTACACTTTGACACATTACACGCAAAGACGTGGTGTAATTTGAATATCTGATTTTGCAGTCAGTCGGATCTATAATCTGAATTTTGGTGCGAATAATTTACAAGTGATGCATGATCGCGGAGAAGGCTGTATGCACGAAGGAAGAGAAACTATTCGTCTCTACCCGAAGAATAAGATGAAATATTCAGAACTGATAGGCTGCCGTCTGAATATAATCCTGGATCCTATGCAGTATTAGATCATTGTAAACACGTAACAATTTCCGAAGTATGGACTTCTTAACTGTAGTTTTTCAGTAGTTTGGGAAATACACTCTGCAATTCCTTGCTAATGTCACATTTTAAAGCATATTGCGCAACTTATTCATTCTATAATATAGGCGGCAGTTCCAGGCGAATTATTTCATTATGTAAGAAATATCGTTGCTATAAGAAATATCGTTGCTATTGCTCGCTTAAGCACCTAGGGAACAGGCTAGCCCCTGGGCTTCATCAATTATTGACGTGACCTAGGTGTCGTGTACCTCCACAAACATAGATGACATAATGCACTGTGGGGCGGGGGAATATTCACTGGCCATGCCGAGTAATCGAGAATTAGCAGTTTGATAACCTCAATCATTCTATCACATAACAAGACAAACAGTTTGCTTTGTGATGATTAAACTAATGAAGCAGACAAAGAAATCAAAGGGAAGCTTGATTTCATTGCCCGATATAAGATCTGGGGGTCTTTTTGGATCTATGATTTTACAAGATTAAAGAAGAACAAAGAAAACCGCTTAAAAATAGCATTAATTTGATAGAAGGATGCATCTAAACTACAACTTTAAATCTGATTAGGTCATTTTGCCATCTATATATTGCCCATCATTCTGGCATGTCAGTCACGGTAGTTTATTATTATTATTATTTTATTTCTGATTATTAATTATTATTTTTGCCATGCCCCAATAGTTATTGATGTCATCATCTGACGAGGTACTTTTGTGAAGAGATATAAATAGTGCTAATTGGTCTAATGAAACATATATTCAACATTTTCAAACTTTTCCGTTCTCTAGCTAGGAAGTGAAATCAGAACTGTTAGAAGAAACTGATTCTAACAGATCACGAGAACAAAAGTCACATAATGTAAAGAATGAAATTGGTTCTAGTTAATCAACTGCTAACTTCTCTCCAATCTGTTTGCAGTTTCCATATTGGTCTTGATGATTTCCATCTCCTGAATAAATAAATGCTCAACTGACTGTTGGGCTGCACTTACTTGTCAGGATGCAGGTGACCTCCAGACGTGAACGCTCTTTAGCTTGCCACATAATTGGCTACCACTCTCCTCTATCTGTATAATAAGAGACATTTCGTCATGTGCATATTTCGTCTTTTATCTGTTCATTTTCCCCTACACTTATCTAATGGGCCAATCTCATTCGTAATGACAACCTGACGCACTCGCTCTATAGAAAAAAGAAAAACAAAAGATATAAAAGATTTATAAGACGCTTGTCAGTCTGAGCGACCACATAATCTCATTTTCTAAGTGATAAATGAAAGTGAAAAATGAATGCCATTTGGGGGGGAGGGGGGGGGGGGGCGTTGTTCTGATGGTAGAGTGGCTAGCAGGGTGTACTGTGCACAACTGCAACTGTGTGTACTTTCTTTAACGAATGATCATTATCGATGACAAGCCAGATTTATGTTGCCACTGTCTTGTCAATCGGCTTAGCGTTTCCGACATGTAGCTTTAAGACCATATCATGCTTGTGTCGATGAAAGAGATACCAGCCGACATAGAAATGAATCCTCCTTATGTCATCATTGTAACTGCCAGTTGCTGTACTGGTGAGGGGTCAAGGTTTTGCATTGCGTGGAGGCCAAAGATGTTAGACTCATCGATCGAGGCCAAAGACAATGGAGTAGCTCGACTAGACTTTTGTCGAGGCGACATTGTCATTGAAATTCACCACAGGTGCACTAGGAACAGATGGAAAATTGGAACTTACTAAGAGAAATCTCATATAATCCATTCAGATCTCCCTAATTCCACTTCTTTTCTCCTTGCATTTCATTCATGTCTTTAGTATTTTTCTCTTTCCACTATCCAGTGTGTTTTGGCTTTCCATTATATCAACAAAGGGTTTCAGGAGTCTCACTTCCCCCCCCCTCCCTTTTTTTTTTTGTTTGGTTTTTGTTCAGAGGGAATCCACCACATGCTTTCTTACCTAACAATTTAAAAGATAGAAAGAACTGTGATGCAAACTTGTAAAATTTTATCATATCCGGGGGGATAATGTGCCTTCTCTTCTACCGGTCCTATATATGCTTATGGAAACCAGCGTTTTATTTGGAACCCACCACAGATATCAGGTCAGAAGAATTCGATACTTCATCTTCCCAGAAATAATTTCATCGTACGCCTTTATTAAAAGTAACACTTAGATTGCGATTTAATCAGGAAAAGTAAACAATAGTCTTATTTTCTATCATTGTTTTTGTAAGACATGTCTGTATTTCATATGTTGCCTATTATTTGCAAGTGTGATATGAAATTGTTAGTGACAGTCGGCTTTAATACTCTGCGTTCCTCTGGCAAACACAACACTCTAGGCATGGTCTAGAAGAGGATGTAGTACCCCAGTGAAGATAACAGATAACGACATGAAGTCGGTCGGCCTTGTTACATCGGGTAGGACTATCTGACTATCCCTGTGATAACGTAATATTCAGCAACTGGAGACACTCTTTATGCTGCATTTATTCTTTTTAAACATGTGTTTATTTACTACATAACACTTGTTTACCTATTTAATGACTTAATTGATTATATCATCATCATCATCGTTATTATTATTATTATTAATTTTTTTTTTTCGGTACGGTTTTTCAAGTTGCGACTTAATTCTTCTCCAACATTACACATGATCTTATCAACATGACACAGAGAATTGTTTGCCATACATATGGTTCAAAGGGACGGGTTAGTTGTGCCATTTGATGAAATATAATAGCAAGGCCTATGTAGTGCTGCTAATATTGAACTGAATTATGAAATGAAGTAAAACAAAAGATTTCCTGACCTTCTGGCTCTATGTGTATGCTATAATGATTTTACACTGTCCCTGATCCTGCCTGTTTTTTGTTGTTGTTGTTTGTTTTTTTTTCTCGTATTTCACTATACACTAATAACAAGAGTGTGAAAATCTGCGAAGATTGGTCGGTTGACATTCCCTATATATATATATCAATTACCACAGAAAATAAAAGATAAAGCAGACTAGAGGAGGAATTGAAAAGAGAAGTAGAAACAAAAAGATGAAGAAGTGTAATGTACACACAAACACACACACAGCACACAACATATACACACACACACACACGCAGACACACACACACACACACCATGACACACATACATAAAAGATGGATAAATAGACAGATAGATAGACCAACTGACAGACATGCTGCCTTTCAGAAACATACATGGATGGATGGATGGATGAATGGATGGATGGATGGATGGATGGGTGATGGATGGATGGATGGATGGATGGATGAATGGATGGATGGGTGGATGGGTGGTTGACAGGATGGATGGATGCATGAAAGGATGGATGAATGAAAGTTGAACAGACAGACAAACAGATAAATAGACTGATAGACATGGTGATAAACAAATAGATATATAGATAAACGGACAGACATACACGGACAGACAGACAGAAAGATAGATGGATAGATAGACTGGTATATAGATCAACGTATAGACAGACAGGTAGATAGGTAGGTAAGTAGGAAGTTAGGTAGGTAGGTGGGTAGGTAGATAGGTAGTAGATAGGTAGGTAAGTGGGTAAACAGATAGTCACACAGGCAGACAGACAGGCAGACAGGAAGACAGGTAGGTAGATAGACATACAGACAAACAGACAGACAGACAGGCAGACATACAAACAGGCAGATAGACATACAGACAGGCAGACAGACAGACAGACAGATAGATAGATAGATAGATAGATAGATAGATAGATAGATAGATAGATAGATA
>JBCAUA010504862.1:0-17020 GCA_038406235.1 Peronia verruculata | reverse complement strand
TCCCCTCCTACTCTTTGTCAAAGAGGAGGAGGGGATGCGATGGGGAGGGTATGGCTATACTTTGTGAAAATAAGTTTCTTTATGAACACGCAAACGCTACTGTGGCTTCGCCCGCGTAGCTCGTTGCATACCTTTTAATAGACGAGCGCATAACTGGTTCATGGTAGGCCTATAACTGGAAATAACTGTATCACTGTGTTAATTAATTTAGAATGCAGAGAGTTTATCTTAAGCGGACTGTGGGAAAGTGGCGTTTACCATAACGTAAACGAACTAGTAGTCATAAAGAAGGAAAAAAATCGGGTCCTTAAGAAAAGTATATATTAACCGGAAGTTTATCTTAAGCCAGGTTTATCTTAAGCGGACTCCACTGTAAAAAAAAATCTAGAGTTCTAGTAAAGCAGTATGCTCAATAGTCTAGTATTATTTTGACTCATGGGTGTTTTACACTAATTAATCTAGTTATCATACTATTGGTACCTGAAATTATTGATGCACAAAAGTGCATATCGGAATCTCATACTGCAATTTGCAGACTTGCTTGGACATAACTGATCATTGTACTGTTTTAAAACAAAAAATTAGGATCATGTTCACAATGTGCTAGAAACATTTAGGTCAACCATACACATGATGCAGCAAGTTTCTAATCAAAGACAATGACAATTTCTCTCATTCCCAACTAAATCTAGCTATGTATTACCACTTTCTTGACAAAACTGTCTGTTATTCTGTTGCTCATCACTTCATTTGCTTCACTGTTTTTCTCTCTAACTCTTTACAATATCATGGAAAAAATCTGCTACTTATAACAACAACAAATTTTATTTTCAAAAACAAAAGAAAAAGAACAGATGATGGCCTTTTGTCTTTTAACTACTTAATATACACTCGCAGGTATTTGTTCAGCAAATCAATCATGTTTTTTGGTATTTCTTGAGACACAGCATGGAGAAGTCAAAGGCTTTCTTTCATGTCATGCTGAAAACAACGAAGAGCTATCAACATGACACTTGAAACAGATCAGTGTGTATATCCAGATCTAAGCCTAGTAATACCAGGAATGATGAATTTCTCATCAAAACAAATACATCAAAGCGAACAGATTTGACCCTGCGTCTCCTATTTCCAATCATTTTTTCAGCTATTCTGAAATAGCAATAACACAAAATGTTTTCCACACCATGCCAATTTATATTAACAATTAAAGAGTGTATTTCCAACATCTACATTATGCTGTAATTTATCAAAACTATTTGTTCATTAAAAATACCAAACCACCTTTACCCCCAGCAGGGTTGTGCTTTTTATATTGTACTGTAATTTCTCAAAACTTGTTCATCTCTTTGACTGACACTGAGTGCTAATATATTGTAACATGATAGAGCATAACAAATTCAAACAATTTGACCTTTTCACAATTATTATGTGGAACTATTGAACATCCTTGACATTCTGCCAAGATTCTGCTTCCAGTGAGACTGAAACCTTTTCCCAAAAATCAGTGAAGTTTCACAACACAAGATCTGACAGAATTCACATAAACTTGGTCTCAAGGGGTGAACTAAGATGCCTGGACAAAGATACCCATGTTGCTCCATTCAACAGACAACTGCACCATTCTAAACAATGGCAGATGTTTTGTTGTATAATTACTATTTTGAAGGTATATGGGACCATTTACAGTCGAGTCAGCTTAAATTTAATTTGCCAGGACCATCCTCATGGGTTTGATTTATGAGAGTTCGTCTTTCAGTTTTTTGACTAGCGTCAAAACGGGGAACATCTCAAATTACCTTTGAGGCCAAAACAACAAAAAAAAAATGAGGAGGCTGCCACTTTCTCCACATGTTCCTGACATCACATCTCTGTCTATTTCCTGCAACATATTTCATTTTCAACTCAATGGAAAAAGCCGTCTTCTCTCTCTTCAATGGATCAGAGGAAGCCATCACATAGATCTAGTCTCTAAAATAAAGGGAGTCAACCGAAGGTGAAGAGCACAATGTAAATACTGACTAAAGCTATACCATCAAGCATTAACTGTAACACAGGTGATAGACGCAATGCCTTGGGTTGTCTACACACAAAGTATCATAACAGTAATAGTGCCATGCATGTATTTGAATGTGTCTGCCTGTACTATAACTGTGTAAAGCTCTGAGAGGATGCTTCATTATCGATCAGCATCACTGTTCCTCATAAGCTGCCACTCCTCCACAACCACCCCCTCCAAACACATAGGCATAGGTCCACTTGAAGCCACACCGCAGGGCATATTCACAGTACATTTATGCAAATTAATTGCCTGGTCCCTCAAGCCCCATCTGCAACACTGTCTCCTCTGTTTTCCCTGTTTGGTGGGAACCACGTGGAGAGAACAAAAGTAAATTTTTACCTCTGGGGCAGCCCTGATGGGTTCAATTTAAAGGAAACTCACAGCGATGGCTTTGAATTATGCGAGAGGCATTTAATGGGGACAAAAGAGGAAAAAATCTATTGTTTCGTTTTTAATCGATTTATCAGAAATTAGCATTATCAGAGTTCAGTTTGGGTGGACTCGACTGTACTAATGTCCTAGATTCAAAATGTTTTGAGATATATATGCAAGAAAAATTTACTTTTGAAATGGAGAGTGAAATTTTAAACTCATTCAGTCTTTAGGACTATTACAAATAGCTTAAGGGGAGGAGCTGGTCCTGAAATCGAGATTTTGGCCGAAAATATCAAATTTCTGATTATTTTTGTTCCTTCAAGCCAAACCAATTTATTTCAAATTTTACTGTTTATATGGTCAAAAATAGTCTATTTTGTGTGTAAATTGAGCTTTTCCTACATAGGGGGTGTCTAGTATATCACTCAAATTCACTTCTGATGGTCATTTTCAACTGAAGCCATGATGTCTTTACACTACGTCTGAAAGTATTTCTCATGTATTATTAGTATCAATACATTCCTGTACATGTCACCCACAGTTATTACATAGGCTGGCTCTCCCTCGCTTCGTTGCCTCCTTGCTAGTGCAGAGAGACGTTGCCTGCTGACTACTTCATAGGAATCCTAACCCAGTTTCCTGATCTTCGTCATCACGGGATAATGTAAGCTCGGTTTTGCCTTTTTCGGCTCTGTGATTGGTTCTTGAGCGGTCAGAAGCGCTATGATTAGATCCAGTCATAAGTCATGCCCAGCTGAGCTGAAAACTAGGTAACTAGTAACTAGTGCCCAGTTGATAGACCATAACAAGTGTTGCACTGTATGAGCTGTTACCGAACTAATTTGAACTAGTACACTTCCTTGAGAGTTTTTCAAAGATGCCAAGACCCAGGAAAACAAGAAAAGGAGCAGAACCGGACATGATGGACTGATAAAGATGAAGAGCTAAGTAGTTGTGGTAAAAGGAACACATTATGTCCCAAGGAACTGGTTGAAAAACTGTCAAAACTTTAGACGTGATTATCTCGAAACCTACTTTTTGAACACACTTAAGGCAGGCTTTTTTTTATTTACAAACAGATTTACTTGAAATTTGGCTTGAAACTTCCTGCATGTGTGCAATAATAACAAGTATCATATTTGCCATATTTTGCTCACTATTTGAGAAAATGTTATCGAAGTGCCAGACAAATGAGAAAAAGTACCATCATGCCATGTACAAATTTAAAACATTTGCAGAAGAAAAACTATGGCACATTTCGAAAAAACGATATTTAGCGCTATTGAGGTTAGGGAGTAATACATGTATGCAAAATCTGAAATGATTTCACTGAAAAAAACGAAAGCCTTATGCTTTTGAAAATTAGCAATTTTTGAGGCCAGACAGCCAATATGGCAGCATTTCCATGGCAACCAATCATCAAAATTATTTTTTGACACTTTCCCTCCTCTAATTTAGACATAATGAATTTAAATATGATGCTTAAAAAAGCCTCAATTGAGTACATTAGAAAATCACTCTCAGGACCCGCTCCTCCCCTTAAGAAATGCAACTAAGGTACAAGCTCTTAGTTTTAAGTTGTCATTTCATTTGTGCATGAAAGTAATTTCTTTATCTATACAAATAATAACATTTTCAATTTAATAATGATTATATGGAGCTGTTGGAAGTCTGATCTGTCTATAGAATCCTCATCATGTCCCAGCATCTGCAGATATCGCGGGCCAGCTCATCACTGAAACAGTCAATCTTTCCTAGGGTGGTCCGAAGTTAGGCTCCATACCTTTCTTCGAATTTCAGGAATGTCTATCAAAAGGATATAAAAAATTTTTTTAATTTATCAACTTTGCCTGGAAATGACAACTGCTTGTAAAAATGAAAGCTGGCTCCATCAATTTAATAACACAGCCACAATATCAAAATTTCTAACCATGATGATGAAATAATGAAATCTTTCTACTTTATATCAATATTGAATAACCCTCATGTTCTCTAGACAACTGAGTAAGCTTTATGATGTCTATGACATGGGTTCTGTCACTGTGAAAGTCTCTGGGAAAACAAGTGGAACATTTCCAGACTCAACCCAAATTAAAATGAGCACCCAACCATAGACAGTGGACATTATTGTTAGGTTGACAGGGATTTCAGTGGGATTTTAATAGACAGTACCCTGTGTGCTTCCCAGAAACAGAGAATGTTTGTAAGTCTTCATTGGATATATCAGCCTATTATTAACAGACTGAAAATGGTTGAACTGTATGAGCTTAAGCACTAAATCTATATACATGTCATGTACCTAGCAGAGATGACATGCATGGGGATCACCTGTCTAAGAGCGTTTGTAAAATGAAGCTTTTTTTTTTTTTTAAAAACAGGACATGCACTTTAAAATAAATTCAAACAGATCTTCTATCTAAGAGATTTTCTAACTTTGAGCAAGAATTGCACATGTCTCAGAAAAGTTCTAAACCAATTTTTTTTAAAATGAGCAAGCAACTTCGAAATTCTGTCCATACAGCTAAGGTCCATTATTCTTTATTTTCAAATGACCAAGAGACTTCAACGTTTATGATTCCAAACACAAAAAGACTATCAGCTTGATTGAGTCTTGCCAAGGATCAGATTGAGGAATTAGAAAACCCTAACAAAAACAGCTCTCTTTTGACATGGGAGGCCATTCATAGCTAGTAGCTGTCAATTTGATCTTCAGTGCTCCACGCTCAAAATTTTCACTTTACGGGCTATATTTCCGACAAAATGATCTTGCAAATAAAGTTCAAATTCACTAAAGATTTCTGAATACCACTTCAATGGCATTAAACCTCTTACAAGTATTTACCTTCAAGAAAGTTCCACATTCTGCAAGTAAAGAAGACACTTCATGGGTACATGATCTCCTGGATGATGATAACCAACCTTTAGATGTTCTCATATATGTGCTGAGTCTGTCTATAACTTGCCTGTGAGTGGAGATACAACAGAGACCTCTGATAAATAAATTCCCCCAATCAAACATGCTATTCATGGCTATTCCAGTTTTAAAAGCCATTGCATTTATTCACACTCATGGAAATAACAGTAAAAAAAGTCTGTGATCCGTGAAAAATACCATCTCTTCAGATCCAGCTGCCAAAAATGCAGAAAAGGTCAAAAATGAAAGTAAAAACAGTGGAATCCGCTTAGAGTCAACCTCTCAGGACTGAAAAAAAAAATGTTGATCTAAAGCGAGATTGACCTTATCCATTTCTCGGGACACAATCTCTGGTAGGCACAGAGGATCAAAATATGTGTTGTATATTTATTGGGTCATGGCCCTAGCAGACATTCTGATGGGGATTGACTAGTCATGGCCAGCGGACTTTCAATCTTCTCCTGGGTGGTTATCTTTGTATTATTACATGATCTTAAGGCGTGACTAAAATTAAATCGGCCATTAACTTTATTTCCTGCAGATATGTATCTCTTACAACTGATAGTACAGTAGGCTTCAGAACACATTCTCTTTACCTTTTCCTTTCAGTTTTCTACAAGTAAAGTACACATTCATAACAATGTTTATAACCATAGGAATGCATAATGTGGTAAATCCTGATTCTGTTTAAACAGATGATCATCTCCTTTACCATATCTCCACCGAATGAAATATAAATCATCAGATGTTACCCATAAACAAAGGCCATGTTCTCTTTGCACAGGCAGTCTGCCAGAAGTGTTCTCCCTCTGACCATGGAAGTTCCAAGTGGCCATCTCTGTTTTTCTGAAAGGAGGAGTAATACATTCCTTGGGTTGCCAAGTCAGATAAACTTCAGTGGGTTAAAACACAAATATATGGTCATTCTAACTACATCTTAGAATTAATCAAGTTCAACTTGGACAGACTGAAGGACCTGCCTTATAGAAGTTTTTTCCAGGCAACAGTCGGTGGGAGATTTGCAGCACAGCTCAAACTTAACAGTCCTGAGGCATTGATCACCAAATTCAATGCAGTGATAACAGAGACAGTAGATAAGATCTGTCACCAGAAATACCACTGGAAAACCCAGCCATAGATCACAAATGAGACTGGATCTGTGTGACCAAAGAGGAAAACTGAATGAAGTGAAGAACATGAAAAATGGAGAAAAAGCATACTGAGAAGCTGCAAGAAGATCAGGAATGGCATGACAGTGGTAAAAGAAGACTGGATACAAAACCAGTACACAGAGACAGAAAGGAATCTCAGCAGGAACAAGAGCAAGAGGGGGCTTTCGAAGTCATGAAAACCCTCACATCACAGAGGCAGCTAAGAGTCAATACTGTCCAAAATAAGCAAGGCAAATGTCTGACTTAAGAGCAAGAGATTATTGATAGGTGGGCAGAATACTGTTCAGAACTGCCATCACTTTATGGATACAGAGTTAAAATAACTAGCATAAACAGATCAGCAGAGATCCCAACATTCTTACCTGCCAGGAATCAACAAATGCGGGTGACCACCCAATTCTAGCCAAGAAGTACTCCCGTAGCTGCAGGGATACATGCACCAAAGAACAGTAGAGCTGTTGGAGTAGGCAACATCCCAATAAAATGATAACACATGGAGGAGAGACAGCCACTGACATGCTCATCAAAATCTGCAATGGGATTTAGTGCACCGGAGAATGGCCAACACCTTAGACGCAGTTATTGTCACACTCTACAAAATCCACCACTCTTTCAAAACTGCAGGAGCATCAGCCTCAGTCATGCAAGCAAAGTTATGTTGAGAATTATCCTGAATAGATTGCCACCACAGGCACAGGAGATCATAGCCAAAGAGCAGCTTAGTTTTTGTTGTGGAAGAACACAGGCATTTACCACTGCTAACTTAGTTGGCTTGTCCCAGTGGTGACTGATACCCCTGCCCAAAAGTTTACGTGTTGTACGCTGAGGTGTGACATATGCTGCCAGGCATGGCTGAGGGCTCAGCAGCCAAAAGTGTTAGTTTTGTAAAATTTCCCAACTTCAGTAATTCATTAAAAAAAAAAAAACCAGCTTGTAGTAACATAGACATGAAAAATACATCAATTTAATGGCCTTTTTCTCTACAATGCAACGCTATAATAGTTTGCAACATGGTTATGTAACGAAAGGAGTAAAATTATTTATAAGTGACATAAGTAAGCCTTACACATGGAGACATGCATAGGCACAACCATGGATTTGTGGTCCCGAGGAATCAATACCCCCAGTGCGCAGCCCCGAAGTACGAATCGGTTCTGCGATATTGCAGCCTATTCAGAATATCAAATAATAGCCTAGAACGATCCTGCTGGCTTAACCTGCTGGGACCCTCGACGAGCGCAAGTCCACCTTAACACTAACATGTAGCCTAGGTCCAATACGCGGGTGACGGTCCTTCCTAACGCTAACATGTATGAGACCCTTGACCAGCGCAAGTTCACCCTAACACTACTAACATGTAAGTCCGATGAGGGGGTGACGGTCCTCCTTAACGCTTACCTGTTATGAGTTCTTGACCAGCTCAAGTCCGCTCTGACATGGGGGGGTCCCAGTAAAATAAGCATAACTTTCTCAAGAGGATACATCCCTCTATCAAACTTGGGCAATTGATGCAAAATAGGGGAAAGTTCATGTGTGTTACTTTTAATGCTATAAAAAAAATTTCAAAGTTGAGAAATTTTAGTTCAAAGTGAAAAGTTCAAAAGTGGGTTGATCCCATCTCCCTTCAAAACAAAAAACAAAGCATTACTTATCAGAATTACTGGTGAAAATAGCAGCATTGTACAGCTTAAAAATCCACAAAAAGTTTGATAGGAAGTAAAATATTCACATAATGTCTACATGCCAAGGTAAAAGACAGCACAAAACCGCTCAAACACTGAAATAACAGAAATACTTAAACTCCCCCGCTGGCCCCATCTGAGGACAATTATCTTGTCAAGCAGAGCGTAAACCACTGGAGCCTGAGATATCAGAAGGCACAAGGAACGTCCAACTTAATGTTCTATTTGATTTAGAAATAATTTCTAAATGCCTGTGAAAAGTACCACAGAATTTCAACATCAGAGTTCTGTGTGAGAAAGAAAGTCAACACCAGAAAGACATCTACCACATCTTAACTGATTTTAAAAAGGCATTTGACAGGATGTGGCATGATGCATTGAATGGGCCACAATGAACAAATGCAGCATAGATTAAATGCTGATCAACACTATCAGATAGCAACACAAGGCCTTAGTGTAGTACTTGTGCAAGGCAAAGTGGGCTATTTGTTTGTTTGTGTTAGGGTGTAAAAGCACATCAGCATGATCACAGCTATATTGCGCCAAAGATGGTAAGATATGTTAACATGTCAAGAAGACTTGTAAAGAAAAGAGAGTGGGACAGAAGACAAGAGCAAAGAATGGATGTCATCCTAGGAGTATCAAGGATGGCATTCTATGGGAGACATCCCACCCGTGGCAGACTTTCACCACCTGCAGGTCGGAGCAAAGAAACTACTTGAGGCCTCTGCAAGGGTGGAAAGTGGGAGACTGATTCAACACATCAGTAGGAGTCTACTGGGGCTGCCACCTCTCACTGACCTTGTTCAACATATTCCTTACTTAGACCTCAATGACTGATGCCCTAGAAGAACACAAGGGTACAGTCAGCACTGGTAGGCAAACTATCAAATGTGAATCAGTTCAAGTACTAGCTGCAATGCTCAATGATGAGGGCTCAAGGACCAAAGTCATAGCAAGAACGGTACAGACAGCAGCAGCACTGGCAAAACAAACTAATTTGGCATCTTACTGAAGAGACTGCATGCATAATTCCTTAGTCTTTTTTATCTGCAAGCGAGACATAGACGCTAACAGCAGAACTGCAGAGAAAAAAACAAACAGTGGAAAAAAGATGTCTTAGATTAGAACAGTGATCCGCATCTCACAGAACACAGCACAAATGAAACAGTGCATCCAGCTTCGATAGTATGGTCATGTGATATGAGCCAGTTGCCTATTCATTCAAGAGACAATTCAGAGTGGAAGAAGAAGAGGTAGGCAGAGAAAGAAATGGACGGACATTGCCAAGTGGACAGGGAAAAGCTTTGTTAAGATTTCCGCGTTAAATTCCGGTACCAGTTTATTTAGAGAAAGCTGGCGCTTTTTCTTTAGTTGCACCAGGTTCAGTATATTATATCAAATAATAGAACAACCCCGCTGGCTTAACCTGCTGGGACCCTCGACCAGCTCAAGTTCACCCTAATGCTAACATGTAGGCCTAGGTCCGACGAGCGGGTGACGGTCCTCCCTAACGCTAACATGTAGATCTAGATCTATGAGACCCTCGACCAGTCAGAATTTACTTAACGCGGAAATCTTAACAATCGCCAAGCTTTGCAATGACCTAAGCCCTTGCACGTCAGAGGTGGAGTCAGCTGGTGCAGCGTTCAGGGAAAGTATTAAGGGACTCGTGAACGTGATCAGACAAAAGCAGACGCCTCGTTCGTCGTCCGTGCCCGGTGGCTCTAGTTCTTTCGTTGCTTACGGCTGGTTTATCTCTTCAGAACACATTGATCATTTCTTGTATCCCGTGCAGCTTTTTTTTTTTTTTTTGTAGTTATTTCCCTTACCATGGGAGGTGACTCTTAAAAATCTGAGGGTTTAAGAAATTATTTTCTAGTGGCTTCCCTTGAAACGGGAACTTACTCTTATCATTTTTCTGTCATAATTTTAGCATTAATCCCCTTTAAATGGGAGACAACAATGAAAATCTTATTGAGCTGAAGTGTTTTTATTGGTTGTTTCCCTTTGACCGTATTGACCAAATATTTTAGACGTATTGCATTTTCCCATTTTGAAAGTTGTCTCATTTATTCCAGTTCTTTTTACATAACTCTCTCCTTTTCATTTTTTTTTTTTTTACACTGTCACCAGCATCATGTGTAATTATGTGAAATTAGCAGTGTATAATCCCGCTGGGATTGCAGGGCAAGATTGTAACATGCACTGTCTAAGAATTATTGAATCAATTAGCAGTGACAGTGCACAGAGATTTAAATGGCCGTATTTTTCATGAAATCTTGTTTAGTAAAATATAAATAATCAGAACAGCTCTCTCTATTAATTTTTTTATAACGTCTCAAACTCTAAGATGACTGTCTACCGTCAACAAATCAAATACATTTTTTAACAAACAAAAAATTTGATGATATTGAATCACTTAGCCAAATTTTCAAACCCTCTTGGTTCATCATCTAGCAAACTAATAAAATACACAAAAGAATCAAACAGCAATATGTAGAATTCAAAATGATAAGAAATGAATACATTGATATTACTTAGCCAAACTTCCAGACTTCTTTTGGTTCTTCTTCAATGTTATAAAGAAAGGGAATGTTTATTTGGGCTACATGTAGGCTACATGTAGCCCAAATAAGGTCACCAAGAAAGAAAACATCCAAAACACAAACAGGTTATTGCTGTATGTGAAATAAATTGTTAATTAAACGGGTTGCATGTTGTGTATGTGAAGATTTCAAGTTTGTAGAAAGTAAATAGAATAGATCTAGAATATTTTAAGAACAATTTGTATTTCGCATCTGCTGACTCATAATGGTCAAATGAATCTCGTAAGATTTTATGTTCTCAGTTGTTTTTATTAATTTTGTGTATATATCTTATTAAGGCTTATCTCTAAGAACATCACCAGACACTGTGGTGCTTACTTATACTATGGCAACAATTTGTGTTCTCATTTTGATCATGGGATGGGGCCAAAACTATCAGGTCTGATGTCAAAGAGTTACTTACAGAAATATCCTACATACATGCACAATAAAACAACCCAAATGTACAGTTGTGAACAAGAATCTCTCAATCTCTTGAAGAACATTTACAGTGCTCCCAGTAAACTTCTTTAGAACTGGGTAGAAATCTATGCACTAGTTGCTCAAAGTGTCTACTGGCAATTAACTGGATACAGCGAAAGAACAATCTAGAACTCGATATGTCAAAAATTGATTAAAGTCATAGTGCTGGTCAGTTTCTCCACCCATTTTCATTCTTTGTCAGGGGAAGAGGCCATTCTTTATTGTTTGAATGGGTTTGTATAATTTACCTTTAGAAAAATGAGACTTAATTCAAATTATTTATACTTTGCACAATTCAAAAAAGGGGTGGGGGGGGGGGGCGATGATGAAGTGACAGAGAGAAGGTCACAG
Source organism: Peronia verruculata (assembly GCA_038406235.1). NCBI lineage: Eukaryota > Metazoa > Mollusca > Gastropoda > Systellommatophora > Onchidiidae > Peronia > Peronia verruculata. Next base: position 5,396 of record JBCAUA010504862.1, on the reverse strand, counting down.
TGAAGTTCATCTGATATTCTCACTTAGGCACATCAAACTTTTTTTTTTCCGCGACAAAAAAAAATCACTTTTTTTTTTAAGAATGAGCAAAAATAACAATAAATAACTGTTTAAAAATACAAACACAAGAACATTGAACAACACATTTTGTTTACGTGAGACAGAAAGCCTGTTTAGATTTTGACAATTTGAATTTGAATATCTGCAGCCTCCACCTGACCAAAAAAAAATTAAAGTTAAATAAATGTATAAACAAATGTAAAATATCTTGTTCTTTTTCTGATGTTATGTTAGAAAAAGATGTGTATCACTGTCTGTTACTGCAAATAAATTTTTCTTTTGGTTTTATTGTTTGACTGTTTGTTGGCATTTTGTTTGTTTCTTTGTTTGTTCACTCCACTCTTCTCACTGATCCTGGTCTCTTATGCCCAATAGTCATTCAATACAAAACGTGTATCACCCTTCTTAGTGCATATCTTTCATGCTGGCTATCATTTATCAACAGGGACACTTTCAAACAAGGACAACATTATTTTTCTTTTTTTTTTCTCTCATCACAATTTAATTGCATGAAAAAGAACATGACAAACTATGAATCAGAGAACAGGAAAATGAACTCAATAAGCATAACTGGAATTATAAAGCTTTTCACAAATCAATAACATTCAGCAACCTCTCTATGCCTCTGATTTGAGCGAGGCCATTAAATTTCTTTCACTTTAGATTTAGACCTGGCAGAAATGCAAAACAACTGGAGCGATTGCTCTTGTTCGAGGGTTTTTTCTTGCCATTTCTGAATTTTGCACATTTAGGAAAAACTTATGAATCTACTTCTTTAAAAAATGCATGCATGACATCCCCCCCCCCCCCCTTTTCATTTTAGAACTGTCTGATAAGTGTAACTCCAAATTTGACTTAACTTGATAGCTTTGAGAGACCTAAAGGAAAATAAGAGACTGTCTCACTAATACAAATTTTAAGAATAAAGTTTATTTCAGTCATCAAAAGGGTCTGTCAAGATTTTCTGTCCTTGTTAAACAAGACTTGCACTAACCATGTTATTACTGTCACTGCTCTGAGAAAATCATTTGTCAGTACTTTGAAAAAAGTAAAAAAAAATACAAGCTGTTGACAGCACAAGTCATGTACTGAGTTACGCCAATGCCATGATGATTTTCTTTTGTATTAATATTCAATTTTACTGGCACCTTTCTATTTGACTGACATTCCTGGTAACTCCCAGGCTCAGAAATGCCATGAAAAATCACCTGCATTTTAAAAGAAGTTTGACATAGATCATTTCCGCAGAACAGTGATGCCGTTGGAGTTCGGAATGATTTCTCAAGATTCTGGTGCTGGAGGTCAAAGGCTTCAGGAGAGAAAAAAACAAAGATAAAAATCTGCAACATGAAAGCAGTTGGGGGGGGGGGGGGTGAATGGGAAGAAAACCAGTTAACAAAGTTAACTGTCAGTTAACAAAGAAAAACATGGCAAATTAGAGCTGGAACCATAAAATATTTCTCAAAAGTATATGAAGAGTTTGACTGCACAATGAGATAAACCTAATTTTCTTTTGCTCCGGATAAAAGGATTTCATGGAAAATACGAAATACTAACCTAATCATTTATTGTCACTGGAATTTATGGCATTCTGCAAAGTCTGGTGTAAATCAGGTCATGTCAGTCATATAATAGCGGTATCATCTGATGCACATATCAAAAAAAAAAACATTTTAAACAGCGCTTGAAGCATTTTGCAATCAAATCCTTCACATATGACAAGATAAAACTTTAAATGCAGTGATAAATCCAACAGCGAACCATTTTTCATACTGAAATAATAACATTATTGGACAAACAGAAAAAAAGTGAAAAAAATGTCTATACAGTGGAATCTGCCTAAAGTCAACCTCTCAGGACCAAGAGTAAGTGTTGGCTTTAAGCAAGGTTGACATTATCTGTTTTCAGGGGACACAATCTCCGGTAGGCATGTGGGGTCAAAGCCTATGTTGTGTATTTATTGGGTAAGTCTATGCCTCTACAAATAAAAAAAAAAAATAGCAGAGCTTCCCGTTCTAAAAACTCTAAGCTAGTAAGTACAATGTAGTAGTATTTTGCCTTGAGTCAACATCTTTAAGAAGTTTTAACTTTGTATCCAGATTGAGCACGTACTTCTTCTCAGATATTCTGATCACAGAGTTGACGATAAAAGCTAAAAAAAGACAAGTGATAAAAACATAGTTTAGTGTCTTGTTATTTTTTACTATGGTCAAGGACCAGCTGGGATAACCATGACAGGAGGTTGAAAAGCTTACCAAAGCTGTAACTGTAACCAGGTAAAAGCTATTACATGTAATAGTAATAGGTTGACTAGTAGTCATGGCAAGCGAAGAATGCAGAAATGAATGTGATCTAAAGATGCGACTCGAAGTCTGGCATAATGCATGTCTGCACTGTCTTTGTGTATGTGTGCGTGTGCACGTGTGTGTGAACAAATTGGGCAAAGAGAGCTGAGTGTAGGTTGGTGTTTATGAATTTTTTTGCTCAAACATAAGCAAAGAGAGCCAAGCCTGGAACTTTTGTGCCTCTTGGAGTAGTGTGTGCATATCAAGGTGGTCAATGGTCAGTTGTACTGAACGGTGTGTCCACGGGTTTGCCAGCGCACGCGAGAAGGAACTGCTGTGTGGTTGTGTGTTTGTGTATCCCCGCCAACGTAAGACAGGTGAAGAGAGTCAAGCATCTTCACAATAGGCCCACACTATAGTACACAGTGTGTTGTAATAAGGCATCTTTCTCTCTCTGACTGACTTTTTATTTCTTTGTTTTCACAATTTACGGCAGGCAGTTGGTCAGCATAGGTCATTTGGAGTTGATTTCAGGCAAGATAACCTCAAAAGGTGTTGAGATTATCAGAAATAAGGCTGAAGAAATATAAAGGAAGAAAAAACGGGGCCAAGCAAGTTGACTTCTCGCAGATTTCACTGTACATGTTTTTTAATTTGCTTTCACATGTTGACATATCAAAACAAAATCAAAGTGTCTAGCCGGACCTAAGTCCAGGTAGCCCTCAGATCTATTCGGACTTGTTGTCATTTCCCCTGTATTATAATATTTATTTTCACCATGTGGTCATAGTCAGCTGTGGCCTAATGGATAGGTAACCAGACTGACATTCTATCAACCCTGTTTCGGGTCTCAGCTGTGCCATATTTTTTTTTTTTTTTTTTATGATAAAAAGTAATACAGATATGTATGTTTTTGACAAAGATTCTTTTTTTTTTTTTAATGCACAATTACGTAACATTAGTTTTAGAGTATGTCGAACCGAAAGTGAGACGAAAGTACTCGAGGAGAGCTTTCCATCGATACCAAACACATCTATGTAGATATGACGAAATAGTCCGTCGTCAGGGCTGGAAAGTTAGCTATTTGACAAATAATAGCTACATTTTATGTCACACCCATGATTTCTAAATGCAGTTCTAAGTCACTTATGACAATTTTTGAGTACAAAAAACATTTGTAATTATTATGTAGAAGGATGAATGTAGAAGCGAAATAGCGGAAGAAAAAAAAATGGGTCGGAAATTGATTTTGCTCACTTTTTTCACCCGTAGATCCCCTTAACCGTTCTTGGTGACGGAGCAGGCAGGTTTTGTCGACATTTTTTCTCTGCATAGCTGCTGATGGAATTTAGCAGAGACTCCAGCACTTCCACATCAAAGAGGGTTTGAAAGTATTGAAGTGGTGTAGAAGAGTCGTCAAGATCTGCGAGCAGACCAGCAGAGTTTTCCTTCGAAAGGCGAAAGTTGTTACTAGTAGACCCAGCATCAACTGACTGCCACTGTGGTGTCTCTTGTTGATCAGCAGAGGGCCTGGATCTAGGTCTAACTGTCACAGATGCTTTGCCTTTCCCCTTGCCTTTGGTTGTCTGGGCAATCTTTGCACGTTTGGCAGGGGGGTTGGAGGGACCAGGCAACACCCACCTATCAGCTGATTCATCACTGGAAGAGAAAGACTCACGATTGTCAATATGAGGCACACTATCCATTGTTTCAGTCTCTGAATCATTGTCACTTGAAGAAAGAGCATTAAATTCAAGAGACTCAAGCCGAGAAAACATTGCACGAGCTTGATCTGCCGATAAACGTTGCGGTCGAGGCCGCTTGTTGTAGCAGTGTTCATCCATGTTGTTGATTTTGTTGATGCGAGTGAAAACAGTTGATAAAATGCTTCTATTTCCCGCCGCAAACGCTTGTTTTCTCATCGATCGCAAAGAGAAAGCACATCAACATCCGGGGTGCACGTTTAAAAGTTGGATTACCGGAATAAGTTGATTAAAATTGTGGAATAGAGACCCTAAAGAAACAAACCTCTACAGGCGCTGGGTCCGGCTTAACGCCGAGATAGCAATGCCGGCGAGCCGCTGCCACCGGCTTAGCAGGTTGAATCAGTTAACATCATTTTTCTTCAAATTGTATTACCTATGTTATTTCCATGTAATATGAACCTTCTGGGTCCAATTATAAAGATTTTCACCTCTAGGTGTTGGTCAATTTATGAGTAACAGGAAGAATTCGCCAGTACGATGGCGCTCCGCTTGGTGAGCCTGTGATTGGGGGGGGGGGACGAATAATGGCCCTGCAGCATGAAACTGCAGCCATAACTAACCATAACTAAAAGTCACAGTTTTGGGGGTTTTGTGACGCTGTGTTGAGCGGTCCGTTTTCTTTTCTTTTCTTTTTGCTTCATGGTGAGTGTCCAGGTTATCATTGGTTCAAGCAGAGACGGTAGAGAGGCGAGACATGAAATTAGCCCGCACTGTCTGTGACAACAGTGCAAGTGAGAGCGTCATCGCTGTGGCCCAGCTAAAAATAGATAGAGCCGGTAAACGAGGTATCAGACAACTGTACGCCTCTATATTGTATGTATTTGGACTGATCTGTGTATGCAGATCGTGATTTAATTCACCTGAATTGACGACGGAAAAGAAATTCCACATTAAAATCAACAAAATTATACGAAAGGTTATACCTAGACTGTATTCCCACATATTATCTTCAGAGATAAAAGAAAAACAGTAGCAGTAATGGCACCAAAGTGTAAGGAGAGAAGAAATCAATATATGTATATTTAAACAAAGATGATCTGAATATCGTCCTCTCTCTCACACACACACACACACAAACCCTTACACACGGTCACCGGAAAATACAATTTCTTATAATTAAGTTTTACTGACTATGAAATGTTGCCATCTTCCTCTTTGCAGCCCGTCCTCACCCTTTTCCCCTCATTGTCTCTGTTCATACAGTCAATGAGATGATGGAGTCTAATGTTGACATACAGGTTCACTGCCATAAAATGTACATCACAGCATGGAACATTCTTGCCAC
>JBCAUA010504751.1:0-14582 GCA_038406235.1 Peronia verruculata | reverse complement strand
TTTTTTTTAGGCGTTTTCTCTTTGGCTTTCCTCTTAGGTCATTCTCTCAGCCCCCCCCCCCTTTCTCTCTCTCTCTCTCTCTCTCTTTCTCTCTCTCTCACTCTCACTTTCCTTCCTGTCCATTCCCTTGCCCATGTTAATTTCTTTTTTTTTTCCCCCTCCTTCTCTATCTCTTCACCACATCCATTTCTCAAACATTCTTCCTTTCCTCCTTTATTTGTATTCTCCTCTCCCTTTTCATTTTTAAATTATCCGCATCTTCGCTTTTTACCCGCCTTTCTTTGCTTTCTTTGTTTTTTTCTTTCTTTCTTTCTTTCTTTCTGTATTGTCGTTGTATTTGGAGTGACTTCCCTTTCCATTTTAACATTGTGGCCTCCTGATGAGAAAGATATTTTTTCCAGTGATATACGACATATGCTATCTCTCTCATTTTCCTTCTTTACAGAAGGCGCGAATTTAAGATAGTTTGCCTTAAAAAGAGAGAAAGAAAGACTCAAAAAACAGTATGGGATAAATGACTCAACTGACGAATTACATGAATAATTTTAATAAAGCAAATCAATAAATAAAATCAATAAAATAAATATGAAAACAAATATATATTTATATATATATAATATATTATATATATATATATATAATCTCTAGTCGTTGCTACAGCATTCTCTCTGAGTCATATCCGGTACAAACATAAAATCGTGACGTAGTATGCACACATGAGATCTACACCATTCTTCACAAATGTGTAGAGAGTATCTCAGGCACGTTCGATGATGCAGTATTTCCAGGGGCAAGCGTATGCACACGTGTAGGCTCATTGTCTACAATCAAGATTTGCCAAACATCGTTCTTAATGTACGCACGTGTACCCAACATAATAATATATTTAACCATGATTCGTTATATATACCTGTGTTTTTTTGTTTGTTTGTTTGTTTAAATAATATAGGTGGTGAAAGGCATTCTGTTCATGATATTGTGACTTTGTTTTCATGGTTTTATATTTGTTGTTATAATATTTGAAAATTATTGTTTTTCATTTCACTCCAGTCAGACACACAGGAGGTTGACATTGAGGAGGTTATCACTGAGATTATCATCCATTTCCATTGATTTCCTTTACATCATACAGGCTCTAGTCAAGAAGAATCAGTATCTCATTTTAGGGTACAGAATATCAGTTTTTCAAAGAAGATATATGCGCAGAATGACAACAACAACAAAAAAAAAGAAGTGTTGTATATATCAATATCAGGAAAGACATGCCAATACATGGATAAGAAATGTTTTGTAAGTAATACTCAGAGTTTGGGTGGTGGAGGATGGTTGTAGGGACAAAGGTGTATGCTTCCTAGTGAAGCTTTACAATGTGCCCTCACTTTCCATTGTTTGTACTGTTTTTTGCCAGAAATCAGTGAAAGCAGCTGAGAAGGCAGCAGCTATGTATTCCTGGAATCCTCTTCTGGCTGTAAGTAACTCAGTCCATGGCATGCACTTGGCCACCCTGGCAGACAAGATCCATAGTCTAATTTATCTGACGTTTGTTGCTCTTGTTCTTTACTGTTGATACCAGTGTTACACTACAGACATATCTTACCTTCCCTCAGATGCTGCAAATTGATAGCCCAGTTAATGAGATTCTCTAGGTGAAATTATACTTTGAGTACTGTTTGCTCTGTGGCTAGGAATGGAATGATAAACTGGCCCTCTTATCCACTTGTTTGTCTTGCCCTATACAAGGGACAAACTGAGTCAAATGTACACATTTTGATGTAGCTAAACATTACATGGCAGTTCCAAGTGGAACATTTATTTAATGACCAGTTTAACTCAGGTGGAGAGGCTAAGCCTGGGGCTGTCAGTATGAGCCGGGTATATTACCTGTGCTAGTGCAATGGTCAGTTAGTGAGTGAGCACTGGAAGTCAAATTACATACATGATAGGAATTTGATCATATCTTCTAACAGTCAGAACATAGTCCTGATATTTTAAATGATTTGGAAAGGTGAAGTGCATATAGTTTTAATTGGGAGGTTGGCATACATGTGTTTGTAATTCAGAGGTAAAGTCATGAAATGATAATGAGTTTTTAAACACACAAACACAAAAAGTTTAACCATGAAGTTCAATTTTTTTTTTTTTTTTAAGAATAGACACCTTAAGTGCTGAATTTTCAACTCACTAAGATTTATGCATATTACACCAGAATTGCCCGAGTTATCGCTGATTTATGATGCCACTGGCTCTCTGTAAAGAATTCAGCTAGCAGAGCTTTAATCATATTTGACACATTGACTTTGTATAGATCTGTATGTTAATATTTACATAATCTGTTGCCATATACAATGACAATATAACAACTTTTAAGTACACATGCGTGTTAATAATAATAGTTGTAAGAATAACACTTATAATAATGGTAGCTTGAAGTCGATGTGTTTCTAGAATAGCCTTTAGTTGTTAAGCCATGTTACTACTGCCTATTGTTCTCTTTCAATTCTGGCGATGGAGGCATGGATCTGTTCCCCACCTTTTCCCCCAAGATCTAGTAATCAAATTGGAAATCCTAGTTTCTTATGAATGGAAAGCAATGGCACTCAACCATATGGATATTGGGTGTTATTTTATGTGGAAAAAGTTTTCTGTACAGAGTCATGCAGATTTTGATTGCCATACAAACTGTATTGTATTCTGCAAGATCTATTGACTGAATGTGTGACACTAATGTATGAATGATAGAATAACTTTTATTGAGTGTGTCAAACTTTTGTCTGATCAGCCGTGACTGGTTTACTACGAACTTGTCTTGTGTGAACTCAACTGTGCGTTGAATAACATATTTTGTGAGACTGATGTAAACATTTGCTTGCATGTATTTATGGCAGTGATTGCTGATTCGAGAGACTGTGATATGTTTGATATCACAAACCCAGGCATTCTTAAAATGGTTCCCAAACCAGAAGTGATCAAACCTTCTTTCTCTGCCAGTGGGGTGATGTTATATTACTGTCCATTTTGTCTTGAATTTTCTCTGTCTGCAACTAAAATTTACCTGTATTGACTTTTATCTTGTGAAAAATGAAACATCCCTCATAGAAATATCGCTTTGTTTTCTAATGCCTTCCAAGTTTTGCTTGTGTTTCCGGCAGTGAACAAATTTATTGAATTCACTTATGTTTGAAAGATAGGGTAATATTTGCTAGAGCATGTGCTAAATCTATGTCTAGCTGATGTTTGGTTTCCTCCCGAACATGGTGATGTCTGATTCTGATGCCATTAAGAATGTATAGACAGGGTAGATTCACTTGAGCGATTTCCACTTCTGTGAGAGGCTCTCTGAAGGAGTGCTCCATATATCAGTGCCATATACTGTCTTCAACTGATCTGTTATTAATCAGAAATAGAAAATGTTTAATTATCACTCAGCTGTTTGGTAAAATAAAAAGATAACACCTCAAAACCAGATTTACAACTTTAAAAAAAATACACAACGAATGCTCAGGATATCCACCGGTAATTGACATAAATGTGATGTAGTGAGAGAATAACTTTCACAGAATGAGACTTACTTGAATCCTGAACTATATCAGATGTGAAAGAAAATTTTTTATGGTTAAATTAAGTTTTTATCAATTTTTAAATCATTTTTTTCACCTCAAAAAAGTTAAAAATACACACACATTTCAAAAAGCTTCTGTAAGAAAACATGCTAAAACAGCGGGAAACAAAGAATGAAGCATTATTGGCGGGTGGTAGCGCTTTCATTTGATAGCAAACTTGTACCTGTTCCTGTGAGAAAGTGGCTATCAGTTTGACATCAAAGTGCATCAAAATCAAAGCAATTGCAAGTTGTGCACGCAACAGGAATTCCCGTTGCTCCGAGGGCCTAGTCACCTGTCGGCTGCACAATTTATTGCCATGCCAGGTCAGTAACTAAGTGTTCCACTTTGTAGAGCTTTGGAACTACCATGATTAACACACTCCTGAAAGGATATTTTTTTTTTTTTTTTCAAAGAAATTTTATGCTTGAAACCACTTGCTGTAAAGTCACTTGTGCTTGCTTTAATTCTCAGATATACACTATGTCCTGTCACTGTAGACAGGTGTTTTATAATGAAATTGAAGCATTTAATGTTAGATAGATGCCACATTTTAAAAATATTTTTAAAAAATTTTCTTGTTCCCACCTGGTGAATGTAGAAATAACTTTGTCAGAACTCAGACCTGTAAGTGTAAGGTAACCTAAACATTATTTAAATTGTTGTTACAAAATGTCACATTACTGTTTGAGAGAGTCCATGAAAAGTTTGGGCAGAACAGTAAGTTTACCTACAGCTTGAGGGTTGTTGGAAACAGCTGAATGAAGCATCTCATTGTGGTCTTTTCCTTCTTATTTGACAGAAAGATGATGTTGTCTATGAGAACTCCAAGGAATTGTATCAAAAAGGGGTAGAGATGAAATACGAGGAAAGATTTAAAAAAGAAGTGAACTTCAACTTTTCAAGCGTGCATATTCCAGTTGAAATCTATGATGGAAGTAAGTGAAGTTTTTTGCATTTAGTTGAGTATTTTTTTTTTTTTTTTCATTTTTGGCATTTTTAGCTTCCTGACCCTCATTCAGCAACCAATTGACAAAAAACTAAGTCAGCATCCTGAAAAAAAAAAAAAAAAATAGTCACTGTATTTGTGTCTATTGCTGCAACTCCAGCAAATTTCATAGCTCTAGTGCATGGCAGAGAGATTTTATCCTATCTGAAATTGGCACAGTGTGTGATTTTTGCCAAAACTTGTAATGCGGAAGGTGATTTTGGAATGTCATAGTTATTTTATTTCTCTTACTAAACCCTTCATATTACTTTTACTTTCTATTTTTATTCTATACTATTTCTAGGCATTTTTGTTTTGTTCACAGTTTTCTTCCTAACAGGTTGGTTTTGCCTCAAACTTGCTGGAAAATTAAAACTGTAAATAGACCAAAAAAAAAAAACCCCACATATTTTAAAAAGTCATAGCTTTTTTTTGTTCTTCAAGCTACAAAAAAAAAAAAAAAGACATCTTTGTTTTCAGCTCAGAGAGCTCTATCAGAATAGCCAGGTCAAATTGAGTTGCTCCACTTTTCAAAATCAATTTCTAATACCTACCAAGAGGACTAGAATTAGAGAACATTGCTGCCCCCCTCCAAGTTGGAATTAACTTAACAGGGAGAGGGGGGCGAGCTGGAGGTGATTTTTAAAATGTTATCAATGTAGATATGTTATTTTAACCTTTTCCTTTGAATTCTGCATGTCCAAATTGAAAATAATGAAAAAAAAAAGACTTTTTCTTACGGTTGCCATGGCAATGCCGCCATCTTGGATTTGGTATCCATAAATTGGCTGATTTTAAAATCTATTTAATTCATCAAATTTCAGTGAAACTTGAGAAAACTTGGTGAATATATTGTTTGATATACGAGGGACGTCTGAAAAGAAACCGGAAAAGGGAGATAACTCAATAAGTTTTCATCGGATTGATTTGAAACTCATACAGATTGAAGTGTCTTTCTTCCTCTACTTCTCAGCGTAATCTCCATGGAGATCAATGCATTTTTTCCAGTATGACAGCAGCGAATAGATACCCACTTGAAAGAAATCAACATCAAGATGTGCAAACCAATTCTTCAATTCACCGACGAGGTCATCTTCTGTTTCGAAAGCGATACACCCCAAATGGCACTTCAAGGGGCCAAACAAGTGAAAGTCAGAGGGTGCCAAATCTGGACTGTGGGCAGGATGAGGAAGAATTTCCCAATCATAGCGCTGCAGCCAATGCTGTGTAAGGTGTGCTGAATGCGGGGTTGCATTATCGTGCTGAAGCACAACACTCCTTCTCAAGAATCCATTGACCCTGTGGCAAAATGTCTAAGACGATCACACCTTTCGAATCCCAGAACAGGTAGCCATCACTTTGACTGTGGACCTCTGCACTTTGAGCTTTTTGGTGAGGGGAGATAATGGGTGTTTCCATGTCATTGAGTCACGCTTCGTCTTTGGGGTATTCAGATGGACCCAAATTTCATCACCAGTAATCAGATTGTTTGAGGTTATTGATTGCTTGAATGTCTCCACCAGACCCTACACCAATATGCATCTCATCCTCATCTCCATTGTCTTGGTGGTATCGCTGCAGAAGGCGTTGTGAAATTTCAACCCTTTGAAGCTTATGATCCTCCGTTAACATTTTTGGAACCCATCTTGCAGACACTTTCTGATATCCCAAAGTGTCATGGACTATTTCATGAACCGTACTCTTTGGAACTCCAAGTTTCAAGGCAATCTCCCATATCTTCATCCTCCTGTCACGTTCGATGAGCTCGTCAACACGAGTTGTGTTCTTCTCATTGGTCGATGTTTTGGGGTGACCAAATTTTGGCTCATCATCTAGACTTGTTCGGCCTTCTCCAAACCATTTATACCATTGATACACTTAAAATCTTGACATGGCACTCTCACCATATATTTCGGCTGTTTGTTTGAGAATTTCAGAAGTTTTTGTTCCTTTAGAAAACAAAAAACGTACAACAGCTCTTACCTCCAACTTTGACCAGCTTTGATGAGGGTAGCCATCTTGGAATCAGTAGTGTTCAAAAGTGCGTTCATAAGTGGTGCTGAAACTTTGCACCATGAGAGATAATTGATTGTATTGGGGTTTCCGGTGAACAGAATGAAAAAATATAGATTGTTCAAAAGTTATGCCCCTTTTCCGTTTTCTTTTTTGGACGTCCCTCATAATATCTAAAAAGTTACTTAGTTTCAGCCCATCCCATGCAATACAAATTTTCTATAAATTTTTGAAAATGTTATATAGCAAAAATTTAAATTTCACCATTTTTTTTTTCAAACTGAAAACCAGTTTTTCTCCAAAACTTACTGACTGAATTGGGTTTTGTGGTGACAGTGATGTATACCAAATTTGGTTTGAATCAGTTTTGAAACTTTGAAACGAAAAAGTAGATAGCAAAAAAACTGTCAAAAAACCTGGTTTTGAGAAACAGGGATATCATATTCTCTACTGTTTGGCTGTCAGTAGTTTCTCTGTTGTGTTGGCCCCAAATTTTGTATTAGTCACCATTAATGTACTTCAGTTTCACATGTTGCTAAAGAACATGCCTGGAACTGTTCCTACATTTTCGTAGACAGATTGACATCTGTGGAGAAAAACGCGTCAAAGTTTTTTCTTTTTGGTGAAAAATTAATATGAAAAGTTTTGTGTTCGGCTTTCAGCCTTGGACCAGCCTTTTTTTTTTTTTTTACAGACTAGCCCCCTTTTCATCACTTCTGTGTCTCTTGCTGCCGTTTTGTGCCTTTTGTTTTTAATTTTGCTCCCTACCCCCTATCTCTATAATGGTCAGGTTCTAGAGGGCCTCTATGTGTCCCCCATATCATTTTTGAATTCAAATAGAGAGAGTTTTGACCTTTATTATGACATTTAGTCGACAACTGACCTATTAATAGCAGAAAGAAAGCAAAATTGTGCTATTTATAGGACGAAGAAATTCATTTTAGAATGGTTACATTGATAATTTGCATGTTGCATGATCAGCAGTTTTTCTCGCCTCATAGTGGTCAGCCAATGTCCATCTACGGCACTAGAACTCGTGATATTGCAAGAAGAGGTGTTAATCAAGTGCTTTTTGCACCGTTTGCCTATATATAATCAAATCGTGATTATCTATGGCCTCATGTAGCATCCAGGTGGAGCCAAATCCTGATTGACAATACGCTAGGTCTACCGTTGAATGACCAGTGGTCAAACACGTTAGAATGGACTTATTGACTTTTTGATACCATTTTTACATGCAGAAAAAGCAGTGCTTTTAACTGTCACCAGTTCAGGCCTTCTTGGCATATTGTAAGTGAATGTCTAGGTGACTTTGTTAATGTGACTGTAAATTATGTGAAATGAGGCTAAACCATGTCATGTGCTATATGGTTGGAAAGGTAGTTGGCTATAGATTTGAAATATATATTTGGATATAAAATATCTGCTTGTATATTGTGACCTTGACCTTTTGTTGATGAGTCTAAAAATAGAAATTGTTACCTAATTTTTGACATTTCGACAAATACAAAGAGAGGAAAAATGAAAGGGCGTAAGTTTAGGCTAAATCTTTTATTATAGGATTACAATATGCATAACATATCCAGATTTTATTGCATTTGAATGGAAAATTAGGAAGTTATGGTCCAATGAGCAACATATGTGACACCACCAAAATGTACTGGTCAACAACTGCACTATAAAACATATGATAAAATAAGTTCAGTGATTATTATTTCACCAACTATTTTAAAAAAAACGCGTATTTTAGAAATTTAAAAAAAAAAAAATGACAAAAGAAAATATATATATATACATATTCAATAACTGTCAACCATTTCATGTTCATCAACCATTCCAGTTTTTTATAGATTTTCTTATTATATGTTTTTTACTTGTTTCACTTTGAGCTTTTCAGTTTTTCTTGACACGACAGAACACAATATAACAAAATAATATCATTCTTTCGGAGATCTAACTATTATACCTGGCTTGAGAAAAAGTCGATGATTCAGACCCGTGGTCACTTCTGGGAAATGCAGACCATGTGGTGGCTGGGCAGAAAGAAAGGTAGAGCATCAAGAGGGCCATCATCATTGTCAGTATGTGATTTCCCAGGTGGTGCTCTGTCAAATGTAACTAAAATGTTTTCAAATATAGTCATATACTAAAGCTATATAGTACAGTGTGACAAATTTACAAAAATACAGACAGGATATGATACCAAGAGGCATGATAGTGGGATAAATGTAAACCTGATCATCAAAAACTCAAGTTCTGCATACAACACTGAAAAACTGATTTTATATAGCCCTATATTCCTTATAACTGTGCCTTACTACTATGTAAACAAAGTTTGGGAAGTGAAAATACCTCCCTAGCAACAGCTGCCACGATTATTTATTTTAGCTATAAATCTCTCAGAAAGTGAAATACATGCCAAATTTCTTGTAGAATGTGTAAAATATAGGCAGTAAAAATGGAATATGAGGTTGTGATCCCAGACAAGTACTGCTAGATATTGATTATTGATAGCAAACATTGTAGATCTAGATCTAGAAATCTAGTTGCTTACAAACCTGTCTCCCTGATCAGGGTTGGTTGGGTTTGGCTGAATATTTTCCTTGTCAGTTTCAATCCTTATCAAATGGTAACCAGGTATCAGAATCATCACCCTTTGCATCAGTAATTGCAATTTCAGACTCATCTGCATCTATTTTAGGCCAATATTGATGATTATTGGGCTGCAGGTGACGTAGCGAAAGTAGAGAAAAAAATCCAAGATGGTGGACAGAATGCTTAATCTACGACGTCACTTTTGCACAAGATTTAAAATATTTCAAATAAAATTTTAGATTTTTTTGTTGAAACATGCAATTTCATATCTCTATCTTAATATCGCGGCAATATTAGCTGCAAAAACCGATTTTTAAATTTCATTTCATCTCGTTAAAAAAAAAAAAAAAAGGATGTGTCCATCGATAGAATTATATTAAAATCTCTATCACTGAACTGGTGAGAGTTAAAAGAAAACAACAGCACAAAATTGCATTTTTTTTTTAAAGCAAAATCCCTATTTCAGGAACAACCCCCCCTAAAATTTTCACAGAGGTTTTATAAAACTCTTGTACTGGTAACTTCAAACATTTTATTCTTCTTTGTATAAAAGTTCACATGACCATACTTAAGGGAAAACTTTAGCAGTCATTACAGCATCTTTTTGCTGTACTAAGTATGGCCAGTTTATTTCTTCCTTAGGCATTGACATCCTGAATGGACTCAACTGGACAGCAGCACTGGACAAGCAGTTTGAACAGAACCAGAAAGAAAATCCTGACATGCTGTGGCAGTATTTTGGCTCACAGACTGGCTTTATGAGAACTTATCCAGGTTGGAGAGAAAAGCACTCAGTTTTATTCCCAGAACTTTCCATGTCAGAACCAGCAATTTCTTCTGTTATTATTATTTTTTTCTCTGTAGTGTTTCTGCTAAGTAATCTGTATATCTATCAGACGTATTATGAAAGTGGCTAGTATAGTTTTTTATTTATTTTTTTCCCCCACTTGTTTAAGTTCATGAAAGTTTGATTGACAGCATCAACTGTTTACAAATTTTTAATGGTATCAGGAATTCTCATGTGGCAGAAAGGCTATCAAAGTAGATCGGAAAGAAAATGCGAAAAGTTCATTGACTGCTTTAACGTTGTGACCAGACCTTAGCTCCCGGCGGAAGACTCACACTGCGCATGCGGACTACTTTGTTGTCTTTTTCAAACCTCCTTCCTAGCCTAGACTAGCCTAGCCCAAGCTTTAGCGAGCTCGATATTTGGCGGGATCTGGTCAGCCAAGCCCTTCTTCGGACTTCTACGAACATGCTTTGTCTTTCATGCTCTTCGAGCTTTGGATTATATTTATTTAGATTAGATTTAGATCTATTAGATTTAGCTAATTTGACGAAGTTTAGTAGACCTGTGTGTTAATTTCGACCTATCTACATTGATTTATGATTCAGAGAGTGCTCAGTTTTTGTCCTGTGTAGTCTAGAGATCTAAGGTCTGGACACGAGACACGAGGTTTCAATTTCTTCCATCAGCTGGAGCTGGAGTGTCATTTTAGACCTAATCATTGCCATTGCGATGCGGTGATTCAAGTGAAAGTGTCAATATGAATGCCATTGTTGACTTCATTGAGCGTGGTGGACGGGATAATGTGAAGAACAAAGACAAGTCAGTGAAAAATAAATAAGAATAGCGTGTGTGTGTCTCTCTCTCTGTATGTGTTATAATTATATTTATCAGGTTTGCTTTTGTTATTTTGTTTGAATATTAACAGATTGCTAAAGTGTTTGCGTCACGTAAAAAGTTCAGGAAATTTTGTCATGTCATTGTGGCACCTCTGTATGAGGAAACACAGGAGGAACTTGGCTTTTCATCCACAACTGTTTGTAAAATGTTACATGAGCATTTAGAGCTAAGGAAGGTCTGTGCCTGGTTGGAAACCCAAAAATATATTGACTGAGGACAGAAAAGGATTAGGATTGAATTTGTCAGAGCATACTAAGCTGTTATGATGAAGGCTGCTGGTCAAATCTGTGTATAAAATCACAAGTGGAAACAAGACACTGGTGTACAGTTACAATGATGAAAGCAAGCGGCAAAGCCCATGTCAGGTGGATGCTGGAGATGCTCAGTGATCTCAAAGCACCTGTGAAATGGTGGTAGCTTTTTTTTTTTTTTTTGAGAAAATGCAGACATATTACTACAATTCCTGTAGAAGAACAAAGATTGTTACTGTCTTATGGGATATATGAATTAGTGTTCACCAAAGGTCTTTCTTGGGTGGACACAAAACATCCCAGGACGGACACTCGAGGGCTTAAGCTGCATCATGATAATGCAGGTTCTCACAAAGCACTGGTGACTTAAGAATATTTGGAGAGAGGAAACAAAATCTTTCCCACACTCATGTTCCTTACAGACCTTGCTCCAAGTGCTTTTTTCTGATTACCATCATTGAGATCAATGAGAGGGAAGCGATTCGGTGACAATGAGGAGCGCTTCTTACATTCAACAAAATAATCAAGGAGATACCTGCTTAGTATACAAGTGGAGCTGTTCCTTTATCTGTTAGTTTAGGAGGATGCAGTGGTGCGTTTTGGAGAGTTTTTTGAGAAGTTGTAAAAGTTTTAGCTTTTTAGAACCAGTAGAACATGCTTAGTCCAAGTCAATTAAATGAATTCCTTGTATTTAATGTGGTCATGCAGTGAGACAAGGGCAAGAGTGAAGAGATCTTCAAGAAATCTTCATAGTGATCTCATGCAATAATTGCTGTATATTTTCATTATAATTTCTTATTCCTTCTGCATCTTCAGCCACTGCCTGGCCTAAAAATGGAGTAGATCTTTATGACGTCCGGAGACAGTCCTGGTAAGATGATTTTTCTGTGCTGTATTATTAGCAGAACCATTATGAGCAAATTCAGAAAAGCAACAGTTGCAGATTGACTTTGAAATAAATTGCTAAAACATTTTTTTAAAAAATTAATTAGTCACCCAAGCATATTTATTTGATTTCAATGTCAAAAACTGATTGTTTCAAGATGGAAATGGAACTTTTGTCAACCACTTTCTCCACAGGTACACTCAAGGCTCAAGTTCCCCAAAAGATATGATGATTTTGATAGACACGTAAGTAGTAGTTTTACTATGGCATATTCTTAGGCAAATTACAAGAAATAAAACTTAGTACACTGAGAGTATTTTTTTGTAGTTCTAGATGTTTTAAAAAAAATAAAAAAATTGTTCATCACATTGTATGGTAGAAAATTAACTCATTGGAGTGGTGTCGCAAAATGGTTGGTGGCACTTCTTATAGCTCTTGGCATCGTGCTGCATGTATGGCAATGTTGATAGCGCTCTTTTGTGTCTTCTGCGGTCAAAGGGTTGCAACAAAGAATAATACTATGATTCATAGCCCTAATTGTTATGAGAATGAGTTCCCTCAGAGAAATGCCCTTTTTAGCGTGCCCTTTTCAACTCCTATTTGTTGACACAAGATGGCCAAATGAAGTCATAGACTGACAACGACCGAAGTTCTAGAGTTGGTGATGGAGGAAGGTTCTGATGAGGAAAGTGATTTGTTCACTAACACATGTGTTTCACTGAGAGGTTATTCTCAGTGTCAAAATGTATCTAGACTGCTTGCCATTTACTTCCATCATTGTTTTTACTCAGTCATTTGTAATTTGTCTATAAAGTGTGAACATGTGTATAAGTAAGTTTATGTGGCAGAAGAGCAACAAAAAAAAAAAAAAAATTCACCGCATACAGGTTCCTAAACCCAGCTAATAACTGAAAGCTCAGCAAATTATGTCAAAAATCACTGTACTCATCATGCAGATCACATATTCTGCTCACAAAAAATGTATAGGTATGCTAGATTCCTCCAAATACTTTACAAAATACAGGTACCTAGAAAGTGGTAAAAATAGTGCGACATCAGGTGCTGCAATATTTAATTGAGGCTCGACTCGAATGAGTTAAAGAATATACAAAATTCCTGTTCTGTGTAATTTGAAATGTAAATATTTTTCACTTGTTTGTCTCATTCACTTTTGTAGAAACTTGTTTTGTAGAAATCAGTTGTAAGTCTAAGATGATTAAGTCCTTTTGACGAAGAGCCAAGCGGGCTCGAAAATTTGGCAGATTTAACCATTGCTATCAAGTTCTTTATAGATTTCTGTGTTATTTGTTTTTCTTGAATTGTTTTATTAGTTACCGGTCTGACAGTTATATTGTATTTTTATAAAATGATTAAGTCCCTTCTGATGTTCATTGTGCCCTTGCTCTGCCCCGTGCCCAGGAGCGGCAGCACCCATGGCCAATCCTTACAGCTGATGCAAAATGCTGTCAAGTCCATTCTGGATACTCTGGGAGAGAATGACTTTGTCAACATCATTTCTGTGAGTATCTGACCAGGCTTTATGTGGTAAACTGCTAAAGAATTTGAGTTTGACTGTGATTAGACTACAAACAACAGTACAAGCAAAGTGTCCACGAGCTATGTATTATTTTAAAAAATATCTATGCTACAGACTTTGTTTTTTTCCTGAGATTTTCATTAAACAGTAGTACCAAAATCTGCATTAGGATATGAAGTATAACATTCCTCTGACATTTGCCTATTATGAAAGGAGAAAAAAATAAGACTATGAATCCATACTGTGATCCTCCTCAAAATTGGCTGTAAACCACTGTACACAGTTTAAAAGCGGAAGAGATGCCTAGCACCGTGACAGGCCACTCACAGTTACGGTAGTCAAGTAGTATCCAGTATGGTTAGCATTTAGCCGGATGAAAGCTTGGCATGTGTGTTGTAGTCCCCTCAGGCAATGAGGTTCATCAACCCTGATTGGCATTTTAACCAGGTGAAGGAGATTTTCAAACCACAAAACATACCTGTACAGAGATGGACTGTGCCAGGGCGATTCACCTAAGATATGCCTCCTGAGGTTAATGAGTACATTGAAAAGGATCATCACACCAGAAGAAGATCTGTGGCCAAGAGAACATCATGATTGCCACATGGGATGAAAGAATCTAGAACCAACCATGGAAGAATAAAGAACTCACCCACGAAATGGAAAGACATGACTAGCATCTCCTTGGAATGTGTGAAATTAGAAAGAACAGCACAGAACAATTACAAATTGATAAAGAACACCCATTCTGCTACATTGAGATAACCTCCATCAGGAGACTGGAAGACGTATATAGAACCTATTCTGCTGCAGCAGAGAAGAAAGCAAACACTCAAAAATGTTGTGGGATTTTTATGTCAATAGGGGCATCAAAAACACTGCCTTAGGTTGCCATCCAGTATCAAGCAAGTTCATAACTATTTGCCTGAGAGCAAAACCATTCAGTGTTAAATCAGGGATGTCAAATTTCCTACTTTAGTAGGATTTCCTACTTTTTGGCTGTCAGTAATTTCTCTGTTGGCCCCA
>JBCAUA010504641.1:0-10319 GCA_038406235.1 Peronia verruculata | reverse complement strand
CGGGGGTGGGGGGTGGGGGGGACTTTTGGTATTTGAAATGTTAATTATTGAAAATTTTGGCAAATTTGTAACAACACCAAGAAAACTTTCTTCACACCTAGAATTTTTCAAAAGTTTTTATAAACCGTCCGCAGCAAAAAATACTTTTTTTTTTCCTTTACCTTTACTAAGTTTGTTCAATGGCCTTGTATCTAACATACAAAACTGCCATCTGCAGGTGGCTGAAAGGCATTTTATAATAGTAAATATCTGAGAACGGGTTACCATAGCAGTGAGTTTAGGTGTCTGCTCCCTGATGAAAAACTTATGTCAATGAACAAAATTCAAATCCTGCGGGGTGAGGGGAACAATACAAAGACAGGATCCTGCATTTTTTTTTTTTTTTTCAGACGCTCTACAGTCTCCCAGCTTCCAGGTAGAGACACCGAAAGCTAGACTTCTCTGATAAGGGGAATATATGTTTTTTTGGAGGTCCTGTGTATATGCTGAGCATATTAAAAGAATCCTTGGCAGTTAAAAATTGGTTGAAGAGACGGTAGAAATGCCACTGTTCAGGCAAAATTTTCAGTTTCCAAATTTCTACCCATGAAAATTCTTCTCACTGAAGTAGGCTGGCCAGACTCTCTTAGAACTGTAAGGCTATATACACCAATTAAAATAGAAGCGTTTGACTGGGGGAAGAATTTAGGCTCCTTGAAAACAATCCTCATCATGTTTTGTTGGAGGAAAAGGGCAAGCGGCAGTGAAAGCAATAATGAGGCTGACTCTTATCAATTAAGTACAAGTAACTTAAAGTAAGGACCAGACATCAGTCACAACAGCACATACCTTTAGACCTAGACCAGGGATGTCAAATTTCCTACTTTTGTAGGATTTCCCACTTTTTGGCTGTCTGTAATTTCACTTTTGGCTCCAAATCTGGTATTGTTTATCTTTAACATATTTTAGTTTTATGTGTTGCTAAAGAGTATGCCAGGGATTTTTCCTACTTTTTCATGTAGACAGATTGACATCCCTGTTAGACATATCTACCACTACACGCAGAAAGAAAAAAGCTGTGTGACCCTGCTTTGTCACCGAGTTAGTTAATCTTTATGAAATATCAACTGCACATACATTTTCAAGTGTCAGTGGCTGCAAAGAATTTTCCGAACATTTTGCCACTTGAGATAATAAATTCTAAACAAACTATTTTTTTTAAAAATATGATACCAAAAACTGAAGATTGGAATGAGTCTAGAGATGATGTTTAGAATTTTATAGAAAGGATAGATAATTTGTGCCTGCAACAGGCTGTGGTACTAATGTTTGCAGCTGTGGATGTAAATGTGCGCAAATCATTGTATATATATGGATGTATATCCAGCCAGTTGAGCCATGGCTTATGGTTGAGTTTTCATCCCAAATTATTTTGACCCCATTTGTTGCAGTATTGCTGACTTCTGTCTCTCATCTATGCATTTGGAACATGCTTGCTTCATTTTACATGTACATGTTTGCAGTTGTCTCTCTGATATTCGTCACCCCTCATTGTGGAGGGAGGCTCAATGGCACCGACTAGCTTTTCAATTATTATTTTTTTTTTTCTAGCTTTTCTATGAATGGTATAAATGGGAAAGACAGATACTTGCTATTGTTTATATATGTCTTGCGCCCAGGGCAGATGAGTTGAAAGTCACGTCGGGTGAGTTCAAGTTTACTTTTTTCTGACTATGATACCTAAATATTTCTTTTTTTCAGATTAAAAAAGGTTGAATTGTCGTTTTGTGAAAAAACAAATTAGTATCTTAGTCGGAAAGTAGTTAAAAATGACCAAAAACGGATGTATATCTTCATTGCTCTGCGTGACTTTCGACTCATTTGCCTTGGTTGCAAGACATATGATTGAAGATTGTTTCATTACATGTATGCATGAGTGACTATTGTATCAGTTTTATGATTGCTGCTTGGTGTGCAGTAGGCCTACTATTTCAGCGCTGATTTTGTCCACATTTATTTCATACCAGTGCTTGTCATATATTTTGGGGTGATACCCATTCATTTTTTTATATTGTGTGTGGCCAAATTCGCTTACTCTCCATCATGTAGCCCTCAATTTCTTTGGTTTTCATGTCACAAATTCCAGAACTGGCAGATGATGGGAGAAAATTCAGCATTTTCATGTCAGAATTTCATTATGTTTTAGTGTAGATTAATAAACAGAGAATTTTTTGAAAGTGTCATCCTATAGTTTATAGATATATTCAAAATTACTGTAATAACAAACACAAAGTTCCTGCTTTCGGAGGAAAAAAGACTTTTGGTTCTCACCAGTTTCTTTCTAGCCATAGATTTTTTTTTTTTTTTTCTTTACAGGAATATGGCTAAATTTTTACTTCTTGTTGCAAAAATATGGCATGGAAAAATAGGGAGCAAAATGTTCTACCTTTTTTGGTTTTAGAGATTGACATCCAGATCATCCCTGCAAACAGGTAGACAGAATATCCTCTGTGTTAAATCTGAGAAGCACAATACAAATGTATGTGATTATAGCATGCAGCCCTGTCACGGGCTGGCATTATCATTCCCAACTTTTCACAAAATATTTTTATTCAAAGAGAAAGTTGCTCAAGCACTTAGTTTATGTTATTCAACTTGTGATCAGTAGTTTTGTGCTAGATCATTGCTAAATATGGATGTTTTGAATCAGTTGTGATAAGAACTGATTGATTTTTAAAAAAACAAAAAACATCAACCTCAAAAAAAAGGGGGGGGGGGGGGCTGGTTTTTAACTTTTTTCTTATGTTGCATTTGAGTGCTTCCAGTTTCAAACTGACAAGGAATTTGTTACTTCAATTTGTTTATTTGAGAAAAATTCTAATGATTTGTTTATGGATTTCTCAGTGTATCAACTCTTTGTCTATAGATTTTTCATTGTGAGGACTCTTTTCAATTCATTTTCAGATTAACTTTCATATATTATTTATTTATTTCTTCATGACATAACTCTGTTCAGTCTTCATCATATATTCCTGTTAACTTTTCAAATTCATTTCTTTCTTATGATTGTTCACTGTCTGCTGGCTAAAGTTAATTCACATGATTGTGCGAAACAGCAGTTTGGAAAAATTCAGACTTACTTATATAGGTTGATTGAGCCATTCATACAGGTTTTTCTACCATACAAAAGTCTTCAGTTCATTTGCTATATACACATAGTCTCTGTTATTGTTTTGTCATGAAGTTTTGAAAGTGAAAATAATGCTCAAAGATTTTTTTCAAGGTCATATTATTTTGCCATATTTATCAAATATCATATGTGAAATCAGTCAGCTTTACTTCATATCGTTAAAGATTTATGAAAAAGGTTAGGGTTAAATATAATGCATTTGGTAACTTTAAAGGATAAGCAAATTATCCCTTCGAGATAACCCACAACATGGATTAAAAGTTCCATTTTTGAAAACTCCCTTTCTGTCTGTGGATTGTTGTGTGATTGGAAGAGCACTGAAATGATACATGTACTTCCTGCATGTGTGATGTCTCTTAGAAATGTGAGAAAATGTACAATGTATAAGAGCTTACTTATCCTTTCAACCATTCTTTGTATTGGCTTTGCTATTTGACTATGGCCAAATATTGTCTCAAACCAAATATATTTTATATAAAATTTTGCCTTGGTTGTGGAATGTGCAATTGAAGTGTCAGTCAAATAATCTGAGAACATTATTTTCATTCAGCTTGCGAGAAATTTATAACATTGTAGCAAATGAAGTGTTGTCAGCTTTTAAAACTTAAAGGCAGTATCTGTTGACCATGATGTTACCGAAAAAATAAAAATTTACAGATCGATGATACATATGTTTTTAACCTAGTAGATTGTATGAGGGACTGGAGAAAGTAAGTGACAAAAAAACTACAGTTACATTTGTAATATGCATCATTTTTATAATGTTGATATACATTTGCACATGTGGCAACTAATTAATTGATTAGAAGAGGCGACAGTAAAAACAGAAAGTGACCATATTGGCAAGAAAACTTTGCTTTTTCAGTTGTTTTTTATTTCCTTTATTTTCTTTAGTATTTACATATGTTGTTTGTATTTTCTCCTTTTCCCTCTTTTTTCTTTTACTTTTCTTGCTAAATTCCAGTAGGCCTACATACTTGATGTGAACCAGTGGCTGGCATAGATGTGCATGGCATTACTACATAATAAGTTCATCAAAACCTTTTTTGTTATGCTTATGAAAACTATTCATCGTGCTATCACAGCTTAGAAAATGCTGAACATTATTTGAGAAGCTTTATCTTTTAACATTATTCCAGCAGACATTTTGACAATCAGAAAGTTTAGTGCAAAAGGCAATGAGCCAAACACAGTTCAGAATGGAGACACAGGCAGCCAATATTTGTTATGATTTTTGCTCTTATCCAAAACATAAATCAGTACAAACTCCTTGTTTTTGGAATTGTGTAGCAGAGAGCCGTAGTTCATAATTGTACTTAAAAAATCCCGTTTAATTTTATTTCATGATATATTTTTTGTTTTTAGGACAGGTTTTGTTTGAAAACTCTTTAGGATTTTTGCTTCCTTTTTTGATAATACTTACATTTTATATGAAACACAGCTACTGGGATATAATTTTTTGCCATTCTTCTCATGGTAACTTACAAAGTTAATATTTAAGTATTTGATGAAGTAATCCTTTACCCCATCACAGACTATTTTATTATATCACATACAGAAATTTTCATTTTCATTATGGACTGAAAGTCTCATATTTTTTTTTTTTTTATAATCTCTCTCTTTTTTTTTTAAATTCTTTTATTTCTGATAATAATAATATATATATATATATAAAAACAAGGGACCACAGAAAAGTAAAATATCCTTGGACTGTAACTTTGGTTGTGCCATTTCAGAGTAACAGAACTTTAAGTTTTTACTCTTTTATGGTGGGCATTCCTCCTTCTACCAGACCAGCCACTTTCTACCTCTTTGTAATGAAAATATTGATATACAAGTATTTCTTATTCTAGAGAGCTGCATGCATAGTAACTGGATTTGAATTTTATGCATTGTGCACTGAGTGTCTAGATAGTGATGTGAGAGGGACTTTGTAATACAGTACATGTACATCTAATGAAATTTAGTGAACTTGTCTCAGGATCAGGTGAAATGGAGATGTTTGGCTCTTAGTGTATATCTTAGAAAGGATGTTGGGTGATGGTGATTGTGCAGGCTTTGTCTCGCAGCTAGTCAGATTGAGTCATATGTCAGTTTTCCTCCAAACTGATTAAATTAATATCACCAAAATCTGAATTCATACACTTTCATGTAGTGAAAAAGGTTTTGAGCTGGCATGGCTGTGATCAGAAAAAAAAAAAATGCAAATTGAAGAGAAAGGTGGTTCACAAGTCTCTACTGTCAGGGGAAAAAAATCTGGAAAAGAAATTAACAAATAGTGCATAAATCTATGTATTCACATTATATCTCGATAAACTTATAATCTACTCATAGAAGCAGTTTTTGTTTACTTCAGCAATGAATGATCCTCCAAGTTCTGTAGTTATGAAACAGCCATATCATACCACTTTCATCACATTCAACCTCCAATTTGTCTGTCCAAGACCAGCTACCGACAGCTCATTTAGAATGGCAACAATGTATACATGTATTATATTTGCTAATTAAACATTATTGAATTCATGATGATGCACACAAAAAAAAAAAAAAAATTATACAGTAGAGCTGTAATGCATTGAAAATTTTGATGTTGTCAAATTTGCATCATCTCAATTCAAATATTGTAACAAATCACTTCCCAGATAATTTTAATATAAACTTGAACACAGATTCTCTTTCCACACTGAAATATTGTGAAAAAGTAAAACTCAGCTTGTATTTTCTCTTTATATAGAACGAAACGTATGCATATATAACAGAAATCTAAAAAGAGCCATGGGACGATGAAAGGACATTATATTTGATTCAGTTGGTAAGACAAACTTTCATTAATGTGTCCAAACATTGTCCTGAAAAATAGAGCAAGTGCATGATATTTTTGTATATTAGGACAAGCAATATGAAATGTGACCCTCCCAAACTCATTATACACATGGAGACAAATGATAGCCAATGTATTCTAAAAAAAAAAAAAGATCAGTCACATTACCATTTTATATCAGAAAATTCTATTTTTTAAGTACGATGCAGCCATTTCAGCACATTTTCCCTCAAAGGAATTTTGGTTGTATCTGAAGTAGACCTGGATGTGAAGGAGACTTGATGTGGAACATTGAAAACACTCACCATCTATATTGATAACTCTTTGCCATTGAAGCTGAAAATAAACCTAAGTGCACATAGCGATATTTATCCTCTTTGACTTATGTAAATTCCAGATGGCTCAGAAGTACCAGGCAATAGCTCTCACATGTGTGTCCATATCTGAAGCTTTGATGAAATTTTAACTTGTTTATAAATGTTTTGAGAAAAATGAAATAAGCAACTGTAATTTATTGCATAAAATGGTCCAAACAAATATTTGTCTTTGTATCATGGTTTGTGTCTATAAGACTACAATATACTATATAATCATTGCAAATGTAAATCTGAAATTGCCTTTGAATGGGGTAAATTGCATGTTTAATGAAAGAGATGTTGGCACTGTGCTTTTTCCCTTATCTTAGAAACTCATAGTGTGCCCATGATTCCTTATGTAGCCACTGCTTTGTATAGTGCCTTAGATGTAACTACAATAAACATTTGATAACACGCTTATTTCTGTCTAAATGTTGTCAAATTTATCCTTAAATATCTTTATTCTTTGGCTATGATGCTAATATACAATGACAGTGCTATTGACGTTTTCTCTCTTCACATATTAAAAAAAAAAAAAATTCAGATAGAATGTTAATTGATACCATGTATTAATTTTCTATGAATATAATCATATCTTTTATGATTGTAGATGATAGATGGTAGGTAGCTGAAGTCTGTGTGATAGGGATCTCTAGTCACAATAGGAATATGAACTGATGGGTTGCAGTCAGAACCAGTCATATGAAACATTGTGATAACAGTAACACAACATAAAGCATTTGTCAAGGCATTTTTTTTTTTTCCTTTAAAATATATTATTTTGTCTTTTGAAAAATTAAATTGAGAGTCTAGAAAGATGACAGAAATTAGAAACATTGCAGTCTGCCCAGTGCCAGTGTTTTTGCTCTGCTTTGTAGAAGTCAGACTCTCCTATTACATGTATTTTGATATGCCTTGCAGGTTAACTATTCGACAAGGCAGTTTGTTACCTGTGCATGCAGATATTTTGATCCAGCAGTCTGTTTCATGTTCGTGTAGATACTTTGACCCTGAAAACAGTAACAAATCTCAACCTGTAAACGTGCCATGCTGAAATGAGAGTAAGAGAATGTGTCCATAGCATGCTGATGTGATGCGTGTCTTTCAGCAAACCAAATTCTTCCAATCCCAGATGGAGCCCATGACAACACTGTGGCTTCATTGTGTTCACCTGCTTTGAAATCTTTAATATGTGAGTCACTACACCATAAACTGTTCATGCAAACAAACAGTGCTACATAAGGAAAGGAGAAGACTTACACTTTGGATTGATGCTCATGTCAGAATAATGCCTGTCTCTTTACAGTAAATATTTTGAATATTTCTATTAAGTTAGGCATATGATTTTAGATTTATTGTTGTCTTTTTTTTTTTTTTTAAATTCTTATTATCATTGTGTTTTTTTTTTTTTATTTTTTTTTATTCTTATTATGGACTTTGTTTTGGTTTGGTTTTTACTTAATTTTACAAGATCAATGTGTCTCACAGCCAGTCACAATGATTCTTAAATCACTGGATTCCCCAGAGAAATCACAGCGTGAATGCCAGGAAGGTGGTCTGAGAACCATATACATGTATTTATGTGGTAGAAATTGAAAGAACATTCATTTATAATCAAGAAAAATATTGCTCTTATGGTCAGACAATGAGTATTTCAGGATATTGTAAGGATGTTATTTGGATTTTTGTGCTAAACTGTTCATTTTTGAAGATTATTCTCCTGATTTTAGCAGATGCTGAGAGGTCGATGGCCCGTGTCTCTTCAATTTGAAATATTTCCTGGTGGTAGTGAAACTTATCTCCAGTTTTTCACCTCACAGAGGTATAGGAATTCAGGTTTTGCGGGATAATAGTTTGTGACAGATTAGCATACATGTATTTTGATTGGCTGTGAGACATATATCCAAGAAGTTTCTTACATGATGTATTTTGATAAAAGATTTTTATTGATAGCAGTCTTAAGGATACATACTTATTTAGCATGATAATGATGTCCTCTTGTGTGTGGGTTGGTTTCTTTTCTTTTTTTTTTTTTTTTTAAATGAAATTCACCAAACATGAATATTTTCCTTCCAATTCAAAATTCACAGACACTTGATCCATCATAAGATTACTGGTTTCACTGTTTCACTCGAGCTGTTCATAGAGTAGACACTGTCATCCATTCATTTTTTTTTTTTTTTTTAATCGTCCTTTTTTTTTTCAGTCACTTCAGTTGTTATCAAACACTTCAAAAGTTGACTCAGGATGTGAAGGCAGATTACTATCAAATTAGTCACCACTCTTTGCTTTTAAATTAGCCACCACTCATTTGGAAGAAATTTTACTACTTGTCTACTTTTACTACTTGTCTACTTGGTGTTGTCACTGTGAGAAGTAACTGCTGACCCATTTTTTTATCATACATGAATTTTTCAGCCCAGACACATCACTTGTCTTGTCATCAAATGAGATTTCTCATTTTTTCGTTGTCACTTCATTTATTTCACCTGTATATATGGTGATCTCCTCTCAAATTCCTCATTTATATTTTATATCCAGGCTACACTTAATTTACAGGTTGTGTTTTTGTGGGGTTTTTTTGTTTTTTTTTCCAAATACTAAATGTAATTTTATTAGAAAGTAGAAATTAAAGATGTATGTTGCCAGAATATCACAGCAAATAGCTATGATGTCAGGCCATTTCATCTTATATTATGTGCTTTAAAAAAAAGAAAAAAAATTCTGTTAACGTGGGGGACAGAAAAGACAAGTAAAGTCCTTCTTTGTTTATTTTGAGATATCAGACAGATGTCTGGGTGAATTGTTCAAATATTCTGAAATGTTGAATCGGCAGAATCGTTTTACAGTCTTCTTTTTTAATGCGGAGAAAATGGATTCAAGTATGTATTGTAGTATACTCACTAACTTTGACGTCCAGATTTACTAACATTTACAGAAGTAACCCTCAGCCATCACTACAGTAGATCATCTTGTCACCACAGAAGATTTTTACGTCCATGTATGTGGCAATATATTTTGTATATATACATGTATTCACATGTACTCCTACTACACCTAAAAGTATGCTCTTATTTTCAATGAAAGTTATCCAACACACAATATATGTGCATGTAAAATTTGCACCATGTCATTCTTCTGGCGTATGGACTGGTGAATCTCCTAGTAATCATTTGGGGCTCGACCTTACGTTCAGTTAACATTGTGAGCTGTGACATATTAGAGGCACCTTGCTCCTTCGTTTACACATGAGGAACACATCGCGTTCTGAACAATTCAGACAACATGGGTTGTTACTGATGCAACTTGTGAGTGTACCAACATTGTCAAACAGGGCAAGAGGATAGATTAATTTACCTAGGATGCATCTCAGTTGAAAAAATTAAGTCATTTTGTGCCTATGTTCAGTGTCAGTTACGACATGGGCAAGACCCTCTACTACTTAGAGATTCTCAGTGAGTCCATTTAAGAATTTTACAGAATGCATATAAATATGTGGATATTTCGAAGTAAACACTCATGCTAATTGTCATTTTTGTTTAGAATACTAAGAATAACTGGGGAACCACAGAGACATCTCAGTACAAAACAATATTTTTTTCCAGAATGTCAAATTGAAGGGAATACATTCAGAAGCTAGTGATTTGTTGCAGATGTAAATTTATAGTCAGTTTAAATATATGTACCATCAAATCAATGCATGATCTCATTTAATATGATGAACTTTATCTTGTAAGTATGCAAGGATACCACTGAGTCGCAAGTTTAAAGAAGTTTGTGTATTTTTTGGAAATTGATAGTTTAGGTTGCAATTCAGTATGGGATGAGTTCTTTTACAGCCACTGAAAAAAATAATTATATGTACATGACTTAGTCTTACAAAGGCATTTTTGGAGATGGTTATGGTTTTTATAAGCTTTTCAACCTCCTGTAGTGATGGTTATCTCAGCTGTCCACAACCGTGGTCAAAAAA
>JBCAUA010504530.1:0-17022 GCA_038406235.1 Peronia verruculata | reverse complement strand
TGGCCAGTTCCTCTTCTTTTCCTGCCAGACCGTCGATGTCATCTGCAAACCTTAAGTTAGTAATTGTCCGCCCTCCAGTGCTAACTGTGCCTGTGTGGTCTTCTTCTGTGTGCTCTTCATCACTAGATCTGTTTAACTGCCAAGAGTTCCTTGACGTGCATAACGTACACACAGAACCTCAGAAATATATTTGGCCTTATCTAAGAGGGCCAGAAGGCGGGCTTCCCCACCCAAAAAGTCAGGGGACCGTTGAGTCCTTGAAATTGTTGCAATTTCCCGATCTTCGTTTCCTTCCATGTCCCTGTGGCAGGATCCGCGAATCGAACCCGCAACCCTCGAAGTGAGTTGCCCACTACGGAGCAGACGCCAACCACATGACCATGACGACCCACAGGTACAGGATATTGTTTTCTAGGGCTGCTTTCTTTCCCGTAGGCTTGATGTTAAAAATTCTTTTGAATTAAAAAAAAAAAAAAAAGTAAGAAAACATGTCTAAGCACCATTATGATTTTGTAGAGACACTAGACTTAGATCTAGATCTAGATCTAAATTATCGTTTGTTAGAAACAACAACAACAAGATAACCACATGTAGGGGGCTGACACGAGTTGAAAGGCTTAAGTATACGATGACCGTAACAACAACAATAAAACAACTATCTAATTACAACGCGACAAAATACACTCCCGTCAGTGATATTTTGTAGGAAAGTATTTTACTTCCAAGCCAGTATAATCTATTGTTATGAAAAAAGTTGGATAGGATTGTAATGATAGATCCAGGTTTGCTTGGTTTGTGTACCTTAGCGATTTGTTCCGCATGTGATGCGTGATGATGAAGTAGGCCTACATCTAGATCTAGAATCTAGATCTAGTGGAACTTGTGCTGGTGGACCAGATAAGAAAATTATATAGGTCTCATTGACCCTAACGGCCTTTCCTGTGGAGAAGCTTGCACGGTCTGATTTGGAGTAGCCTATATATGCACAAGCCTGCAACAGTACGATGGCTTCCATGAAAAACATCTGGTCAATCTCGAGAACTCGAGCGAAATATTTGAAGATAAACCACGATGTTTTCTTAGGACGCTGTGGAAACAGTGCATTGAACTGTGGAGTGTCCCGTAAGCTGTTCTTAGCATCTAGCATATTTTCCTTCACAGTTTGCAACAGTTTTCAAAGGCCATTGTTACGGTAGACTAGCAAGATCTTGTTATGTAGGCTAAGTGTAATGTCGTGACAAGATTGAAATCTATCAAGATCTAGATCTAGTCTAGATAGATCTAGATTTAGATCAATGTTGCTGATAATAGGGTCTGTACTACGGGATCTAGAACAAGGAAATTTTAGATCTATGTTAACATGTTGTGATTTCGAAAAAATTGCTGTTTAACAGTCTCTGGTAGATCCCTCCATGGTGAAAACAACTTACATTGTGAAGTTGTGGGTTTGACGCGGACCCTTCCATTGAGGGATTAAAGGACATGAAGATCGCAAATATTGCATCAGTGACTTAATGGTCCCCTGGCTTCCTCTGAGTAGGGAAGTCCAGCATCTGGCCCTCTTGGATATGTGGATATTATGGCAAATATATTTTGGAGGACTTGTGTGTAAGTTACACGCATTAAAGAACCCTTGGTAGTTAGAAATTGTGTGCGTTAAACAACCCTTGGCAGTTAGAAACTGATGAAGAGTAGGCGGAATGCCCGGGTAAAATTTCCAGATTCCAATTTCTACCCATAAAAATTCTCAGAAAAAACAGGCAGCCAGTCAAAGCCAAGATAATCCTACTTTCTTAAAATTGAAAGGCTTTCTAAGAAAAACAAACAATCATGGGGGGCAACGAGAAACTGACATCATGCAGTTACTTCTTACATGCAATGACTCAGCTTGGCAAAATATGCCATAAAATAAATCATACAGTGGTCTCCACCTGAGAACCTGGTCGTTGAGAGACAAAAAAAGCAAGGAACGTAGGCAGAGAAGGGTTCTTAGGCAGACTGAAAAGTTACGTAACCTGTCTGATCACAGACTATCTTCATTGCTATGATTAGTTGATTGTTACTGTTAATTAAAAGATTATAGCATATAAATGCAAATAAGCACAGTCGTCCTCCCTGTGTATGTAGCAATTCCTGATCTTTTTTTAGCATATAATTTCATAAATACTGCCCATCATTGAAATGTCGAGTTCTCATATAATGGTATCATTGTTGAAAACATCATATTGCCATGCAACTTATGGATAGTCACGTGAGTGACTCAAGTGTTTACAGACAGACTGATTGACATAGCAAAACAGCTGACCAGTCATGAGGCTGAACTTGGTCCTCCTTATCCACAACACCAACCTTAAGTGTTGTTCAGGATGTTGTCAAACAAAGAAATAATTATGGGTTAGTCCACAATGTGGCCTGATTATGCAGCCATACATCAACCATCCCTTCCATTCCTTTGACTACCTGTTCCCACCACCCCTGTCCCTATTTTACTGCCATCTATCGATATGCCTTTCTCTCAAGTGGGCAGTATGATGCGAAATTACACTGTAGGTATTTGTTTGTCTTGGCCCCACCCTGGGCTCTTAGGCAGTTTTTTTGTTCGGAAGTGGGTTCTTAGAAGGGTAAATTATAGAGGAAAAATTTTGTTTCGAGAGACGGGGTCTTAGGTGGACCAGGCTCTAAGATGGAGGGTTCTTAGGTGTATTAATGATTATAACATCACTAATCTATAAATGACTAAAAGACTAGATATTTTAACTGATTTAGTGCTTTTGTTGCTTTTTTCATGAAATGTATATGATTTATTCAGATGGCAGAAATAATCTGTTCTCCACCGTTGCTGAAGATTGTCAAGCCCCACTGAAGGGAATTCGAATTCTTGATTTATCACGGTAAGCATTGAGTTAATGGAAGTCAGAATTTTATCATTATTTGTCATTAAAGGAAATGTTGTGTCTAAAAGTATATTGTTGTTAATCATTGTTATAAATTTTTGCCCAAGAGCACACCAAAGTTATTATCAACTTGATGTTTTATCAAATCATGATTCCTCAGTCCACATATTTTTGGAAAGATTAATTGGGGTACATAGATTTTAATAGAAGAAAAAACAGCTGTTTGTAAGCATAACTAATAATAACCAAAAATATTAAATATAGAAATACAACAATAACTATAGGTCTGACAACAAACTGATAATATTAAGAACAATAGTAATTTCTGAGGGAATATACACACATGTATGTATCTGTAATATTTGATCATTCATATGAAATTTTAGTAGTAGTGAAAAACAATAGACATTGATCTGAAGTTTAAGGTACTTGCAAGTATAGAGTTGTGCAATGCCGCGGTCATGGTCATTATGCAGCAGGGCTGGTGGGCAGAAATTATTGGCTTAGCACTGAATTTAATCTCATAAATGATGATTACGCGAGAACTAAGAAACGCAGCGACATACAGTTTTCACTAAAAATTGTTAAAAAACATGTAGATTGTCGTACTGTAAAAAAACATTTTCCTATTCCATCTGAGGTTTCCTTATTAAGTGGTAAAAGTTGCAAGCATTTCATTGGTATTTGTCCAGTTTGGCATTCCTGCTTCGTTTTGATTAGTTTTGAAATGATATGTGTCTACCAAGCATTAAAATTAATGTTAATTTCAGTGTACTATTTTTCCTATACATTTACCCCTATAAATTACTTTAAGAGCACAATTCACTGATTTCTTCATTTTTTTTCTCCCAACAATTTGATTTTTAGGGAAAGGAAACAAAAATCATAATCATTGATAAACAATTAATCAAAGTACTGTCATTGTTTCTTTACTCAGAACTGATCATAATAGCAGTTGCATTCCGAAAATAATAATAATAACAACAATAACAGTAATAATAAATGAAGAAATACATAGCAGAAAACCTGTCTATATTTTGTCCTTCTGTCCATCTATTCATAATAATTCATAATACTATTACTAATAATTATAATTATCTAGCGTGGGGGAGTAGAAGGAGGGAAAAACAAGTGGGGGGGGGAGGGGGGATGGGGAGCTACCGGTCCTAAACACGCAAGCGGGCATTGACATTTTTTAATTCTGTAGACGTAATGTTGAATACTTATTACATATATAAGCTCTGTTCTCACTGTGTCAAACTAATATCGGTTAGAATAAAAAAAGTATGATAAAGGATAGTGTTAATACATATTTGGCAGCCCTAGGAATGTAAATAAAGGAACAATTTTTACGGTATGACATGTTATATAATTTTCCACAATTTTTGGTGAAAACTGCATATATTTGAAAGTTTCCTGGTTCTCTTGTAATCGTCAATAAAAGACTAAATTCAGTGCAAAGTATTATAGTTCCAGCCCACCAATGTGTACCCCCAATATACGCGGTGGGGGTTTGAGTGACCTTGCTGCACAGCTCTATAAATACTATCTGTGGTTGTATATTGCAGAATTCTAGCAGGACCATACTGTACAATGATTCTTGGAGACATGGGAGCAGATGTGATTAAAGTTGAACGCCCTGGTACGACAACTCTCAGTAGTTTCTTTTGGTTGTGGTAATGGCATTTTTGTTTGAATAATTCACAATTGTCTGATGTGGAAAATCATTGCAGCAGAATTGTCTCAGAAAGTAAATAGAGCCTGATCCATCTCAAAGGTACATTCTGAATCTTGATAGCTGACTATCTTCTGTTTGGATAAAGAAATGTTATGTAGTTGTGTGAATAGTTTTCTTGTGGTAAAATAGTTATTTTACTACATCATTGGTGTCTGCCACGGTATATGGCTTACGCCCAGGGTATAGAAGTCTGAAGTTGTGCCAGGCGGTTATGAGCTATAGTTGTTTTTAATTATTTTCTGAGACAGATATCAAGTCTTCCTTTTTTTTTCAGGTTAAAAATTGTTAAATTTTCGTTTTGTGAAAGAAAGAAAAATTTTGGTATTGGGATCAGAAAATAGTTAAAAACGGCCATAACTCGTAATCGCCAGGTGCAGCTTCCGACTCATTTGCCCTGGCCACAAGACATGTATTTTTATGCTTATGTTTCTGTAATTATAGTTTTACTTTGACACAGGTGTTGGAGATGACACAAGAACTTGGGGTCCACCATTCATTGGAAATGAGAGCTGCTATTTCTTGTGCGTGAATCGTAACAAAAAAGTACCTATATATTTTGTTGTTTTCATTGATCCTTACTTTTGTATTTGATTTAAAACATTTTCTTCATTTTATATTTGGTATGCAAATCAAAGTACAGTTTATATAAATAGCTAAATAAATAAAGATATCAGCATGTGATCTGAAATTTTGATCAGAAAGTCAAATCATCGTTCAATGCATTTGCACAGTGAGCATAAGATGTGAAATCTTATGCATTTATTTGTCTTATCTGATGAATGTTAAACATTTTTGTTCTTTAATATATCAGGTAAAGACTAACATAAGAATAATATACGTAATCTTCTCTTGTAAATTCTGTACTTTTAAGTGCCACATATTACAAAATTCTTCACTGTCAATTCATTATTGTCTTTAGGATTTATTGCATCCATTTGTTTTGAATTCTTATGATTTTCTTTAACCATAATTACAATGCATTTTCAGAGTGTTACAGTAAATCTCAAAAAGCTAGAAGGTGTCAAGCTAATAAAACAGGTTAGAGAACAAGAAAATGTCATCACAGCAGCCAGCAGTTTATTTTCTGTTCCTAATAATTATTTTTCTATCACAGTGGGAAACTTTATCTGGGTGAAGGAATTTGGAATATATGATTACTTTAAGATGGTTTACTTGATATACAGCTATAATATATATATAAGAAATTTATGGAACAGTGTTGTATAAATTAGTTATGAATATTGTGCTTAGCTGTTTGAAGATTGATAATTTATGCTTTAGGATGAACTAATATGAATGCCATGTTATTACATTGTATGCTGTCTGGAGGAAAATCCAAATTGAGAGAACAATTAATGACTCTTTTTAATAGAGTGGCTTCTTGGCACTTGCAGGGTTAATCAGTCCTATCCTGACAGATGCATTTAAAATACAATTAGAGTTGGGATCAATATAGAATGAGGGCTCTTCGTTATTATTATCTTTATCAGTCATTGTTCCTACAGCTGGCTGCGGTCAGTGATGTCCTAGTGGAAAACTACATTCCTGGGAAACTGTCTGAGATGGGCTTGGGATATCCAGAGTTGAGTGCTGAATTTCCACACCTGGTCTACTGCTCCATCACAGGTTCTGGTGTCTCATTTGCTCAAACACTGTCCAACTTCCTAGGCTTCTCATTGCCGGTGATCTCCTTATGCTTCTTTGGTTGTTTAGAGTTTAGGTCTCCACACACTGCAACTGCACACACAGCCAAACATAAAAGACCTGAACAGAATCTCATTGTGATCCTGTGATGAAGATCAACCTTCCATTTGCTTATAATTCTGAGTTATCATGTAGTCGAGCCATCTCTCTCCTTTGTTTACTTTGTTGAACATGTTGCCTTGTGAATAAAACATATACACTATAGGTCTTTATCGTTCAGCATATATGTTTGGGAGAGGCTAGATTGATCAGCTGTCAGTGCATCTCAGTTATAGAGACAGCTTCTTCTGTGCCTTTGCTCACAATGTGATTTTAACTACCAGGTGTCTAAGCTTTTCCCCATGAGTATAGTATATCTTGAATAAGTTCATTATCTGCCACTGTGACACTGCATGTGTATTTTGGTCAATGTGCCATTTCAGTGCTGTAAGTTTGAAACAACTGCTCTAAATCCATGTGTAATTTTGTGGTTGTCCTTTGTGGAACTCACAGCTGTCTTATATTTGAGTGTAAAAGACATTGTCACTAATCTCTGTAAGATGTATTTTTTTTTTGTAATAATGTGTATTTCAAGTGGGAAAAATGGAAGATCAGGGGATATTGGTTTACTCCATGATGCATTCTGTTGCTTCCCATTTCATCCTATGTCTCTGTTATCTGCTCAGTTTGCATAGATTTTACACTACAAATTATGAAGGAACTGCTCTGGTCCAGCTGTTCTAAATAATGTCTGAAACAAAGCAGAAACCTGTTCTAATTGTGGTCATCACATTGTTGTTGTGTTCTTCCCTATTTGTGAAAGTTATCTGACTGGCTATGTCTCTGTTGTTCTAGCTTTGCAAAATATATCTCTCTTCATAGCTGTTTGAACAAAGTACATAAACAGTAGATGTATTACTTGACATCCAGTTTGTCACAAGGCTTTGCAGAATGTGTAGTATTTCTTTGGTCCACAGGCTATGGACAGACAGGAACTTATGCCACTCGTGCTGGCTATGATGTGATTGCATCAGGCATAGGAGGTCTCATGCATATCACAGGACCTGCTGTAAGTAAGTTTGGAACCTGTGTCCTACATGTAGATGCAAATTTCACATAATCCAATACTTTTTGAGAGGATTTCTGACCAGTCAGTGAATAGAAACTGGTTGCTCCAGCTTGGA
Source organism: Peronia verruculata (assembly GCA_038406235.1). Classification (NCBI taxonomy): domain Eukaryota; kingdom Metazoa; phylum Mollusca; class Gastropoda; order Systellommatophora; family Onchidiidae; genus Peronia; species Peronia verruculata. Next base: position 9,523 of record JBCAUA010504530.1, on the reverse strand, counting down.
ACAAATTTTATAGCAACAAGGGATCCTTTGATAGTGAAACTTGTTTTACCAGCAAAGCTAAATACATGTATATAAATGCATATGGCAAACTGTTCATTATCAATTTTTGTAATCAAAATATAATTTAGAAGTCATACAGTGTATCTCAAAATTTCACATTTGTGAATATGTGAGTAATTGCTTATCTATCACATACTCTTAACCTGACAATAGAAGCAAGTGGGGTTTTGAGCAAGAATTTTCTCTGGTAACGTGATCTCCAGGATAAGAATTTTGGGTATTATCTTCAAAAATAAGAATTTTTTGGTAATATAGGATTTTATAAAAAAAAAAAAAAAAAAAAATCCCAGTAATATTTTGGTTGTCTCATCTCCAGGATGGAGAGCCCTGCAAAGTGGGTGTGGCAATCACAGACCTGTCCACTGGCCTGTATGCAGTTGGTGCAATCCTTGCGTCTCTTCTTGCTAGGCAGAAAACAGGGAGAGGGCAGCATATAGACTGCAACCTGTTGTCAACAAATGTAGGTTTTTTTTGGGGGGAAATGTTATGTTAGGTACATAGACAATATTTGCTTGCTGGTACAGTGTCATATGAGTTTCATTACAATGAAATCAGACTCTCGTCAAATTTTGAGCATATGGAGTTATTGGTATCACTGTAAAGATTATTCATTTCTCTTTCTGTGTGTCAAAAAAGTTTTGTTCTACTTTAAGTAGAAGTTGAGATATTGGCAACCAAAGACAATGAGGCTGGCTTGTTGCAGCAGCTGAATTTAGTGAGAAAATGGCTGATGATTTTTGTAAATTCTTATCAATCCTTACTAGTCTGCGCCAATAAATTACAATTTTTGAGCTTTTACTCTATCTATTTCAGCAAATTTGACTCTGAAATCCATTTTTAGATTGATACAGAAAGGTTCTGTGAAGAAAAAAAAATTGCGTTAAAGATTCATTTGCTGTTGAAAAACATGTGATTTCTCTGGTCGCCTCAGTTTGATGAGCGCCTGATTTCATCGTGTTGCATCTCATATATGTCTTGCGACCAATCAAAATAAGTCGTAAGTTGCTGGGCTTGAAGAGAGAAATCAAAAGGTTAAACATTAAAGTGGTCTGATATCAATGTTTTTATGTAGCAGAAATTAAAAGAACATTTATCTCTGAATAAGAAAATATCACTCATACGGGCAAATCATAATTACTTAAGGATGTTGAGTATGTTGTAAACTGTTCATTTTTGTTGATTTTGTCCTTGTTTAGCCAGTGTTGAGTGCTGTCATATTCTAGAGGAATGTATCTGGCTGTAATCAAGCTGGCTCAAACCTTTTTTTCATCACATAAAAATGCAGGAATTTTGCATGATAGTTTGGTGGAAAATAGGAGATGGTTGTGCTCAATCTTATAACTTCCCTTTACCACACAAAAGAGGGACTGAACTAGTACAGTGGTGCAAAGAGGAAAAAAAAATCACTTTTGCGTCCTTTGCCTGAAACATACACCTTGAAAAATTAAAAAAAATTATGATGTGAAAAGAATGTTATCTTCTTTTTGTTATAATTTTATCAATTTTTTTGGCAACCAGTCTTTCGAATGACAAGAAGTATAAAGATATTTTCCTCTTTACACTGCTTGCTCAACACATCGTTTGTCTGGCAAAGGGAGGTAAATGTCTGGTCAGAATGATCTCCCCTTACACAAATCCCTCTTTTGGAAAGGGCAGATAATCTGTGAAACGATCTCCCATTGAATGACTCATTAAGACTGGCAGTGAGACATATCTACCTTTGTAACATTACAAGTGTCCAGGGAGTGATCTGGTCAGGCTCACATAAACATTGCACTGAGGTTGCTCTTCAGTCAGTATACACTGTAATAATACAGTATTCATAATGTAGGCTATATCCTATTTACCACTTCACTGCTAACAGTAGGAGATACTTCCAAAAAATGGTCTATCGTGTGTCGGAGAAAAGATATATAGCAAGTTCACAGCTAGTTCACTACCACCAGCCAACCCCTTTCCCTATTGATCTGATGTTCTGATCACTGATTAGCAATTTCACGTCTACACAAGAATCTTTTGATAGATGCTGCAAGCTGATGATTGGCAGATGACTTAGCAATGAGAACCAAATTAGGTGTCTAATCTGCTTGTTCATTTACCAGTTAGTAACAGTACATAGCTGTATATGCTTTTGATTGTCTGTTGGATAAAAGATGGCTCCAGTTGGTTTGTTCTCAGTGGGCGAGAAATTAGCAGCAGGTGCATGGGGGGAGACCGACATATTGCTGATGCAAAATGGTTAATGTCTTTATTTCCATTTCTTGAACATGATTTTATAACACTCTTGTTGCGCTGGCACTTTTTAAAGGGGGGGGGTGGTGGGGGGGCATCCTGATATGAGGATTTTGCCCCAAAAATGCGATTTTGTGCTTTTTTTTTTCTCTTAAAAGTACTACCTTTTCTGCACCTAATAATGGTATCAAAAAGTCGCTAAGTCCATTCTAACGTGTTTGACCAATGGTCGTTCAACGCTAGACGTAGCGTATTATCAGTCAGGATTTGGCTCCATCTGGCTGCTAAACGAGGCCGTAAATCATGGCGATTAGATTATATATAGGCAAAGGGTGCAAGAAGCACTTGAATATCACCTCTCCTAGCAATATCACGTCATCCAGTGCCAGGGATGGACATTGGATGACCACTATGATGCAAGAAAAACTGCTGATCATGCAAATTATCAATGTGAGTGATCTAAAATGACTTTCCTTGTCCTATAAATGCTTTCTTTCTGCTACTTATAGCGCAGTTGTTGACTATATGTCATAGTAAAGGTCAAAACACTCTTGGTTTGCACTCAAAAATGTTAGGGGGGGCACACAGAGGCTCTCAAGAACCCGAAAGTGGTTCTTATAAAGATGGGGGGTAGGGAGCAAAATTCGATACAAGATACGCCCAGAGAGCCAAAAAATGGCAACAAGAGACACAGAAGTCATGAAAAGAGGGCTAGTATGTAAAAAAAAGGCTGTTCTGAGCCTGGAAGCAGAACACAAAACTCTTCATGTCAGTTTTTTGCTGAAAAAAAAAACAACAACTTCAAACGCGTTTTTCTCAAAGCCCATTTTTTGAACAGATTTTTGCTATCTCCATTTTTGTTTCAAAACCGATTCAAACCACATTTGGTATGCATCATTGTCACCACAAAACCACAAAAGTTACATATGCGCATTAAATTGGGGCTGTAAGTTTTAGAGAAAAATTGGGGTTTTAGTTTGAAAAAATAGCAAAATTTGAATTTTCGCCGTATGGCATTTTAAAAAATTTATAGAAAATTTCATATTGCGTCGAACATAATAAAAATATATAACTTTTTAGATATTATATTAAACAATATATACACCAAGTTTTATCAAGTTTGGTTGAAATTTGGCGGAGGAGATAGATTTTAAAATCAGTCAATTTAGGGACTCCAAAATCAAATATGGTCGCGCTGCCATGGCAAACGAATGAAAAAGTCAGCTTTTTTCCACTGTTTTCCTGTAATTTGAATATGCTGAATATGATGGAAAAGGTTGAAATAAACTAACTGTAATAATAATAAAAAAAAATATCTTCCAGGACGTTCCTCATAAATATCATAATCAGTTCAAGATGCTCTCTCATTAATTTTTTTTTTCCATACTGAGTAGGCCCTACAGTAACGAGGCCCAAGTTTGTAATTTTTGAAACTGTTTTCACTGACTCAATATTTGGTCAGTCGGTTATAATAAGTTGTCATTGCCTATTTGCAATAAGTTCTACATAGCTTTTGTAAAAGAAATTATTCTTTCTTTCAGTAATTTTTTTTTTGTGATTGCTTGATGGCAGTGTATATTTTTCTCCTTAATTTAAAATTTGTTTTCCTTAACATTTTATTTTAGTGACAATTGAAAGAGTGATGCTTTTCTGAAAGTGCTAGTAGAAAGTTAATCATTGATAATTTTGATATGGTAACATTATGGATAAACTTTTCATGGCATTTTTCTTTCAGGTGGCTTCTTTGGTAAATGTTGCCTCGAATTATTTAAATGCTGATCAAGAAGGTGATAGATATGGAACAGCTCATGCAAGTATAGTGCCTTATCAGGTAAGCTTGACAGAAGTGGGACAAGATTATCATAGGCTCTGCCCATGTTTAGACCTTAAAAAAGGCCGATTTATCTTAGGCAGAGGAAATAATACGCAGGGCAAAAAAGTATCAACCTCCCCTAGATAGAAAAAAAATGCATGGTGATAAAAGAGAGAAAGATGCAAGATGAATTTACTGTACAATACTGTACAACATATGAGAATTGAGATCCCAGATAGCACTGACCACATCTGGATATGAGGTACAGAAAGCTGTGTTTATCTGCACATTATAGAATTACATAAAGAACAGTAATCACTCCACAAAGTTCCTACTGCTTTAGTCAGTCATAACTTGAGTAAATGTTGGATCGACAGTTTTGTGTTGTTTCAGCAGACAAAAAGATTAATGATAGGGAATCATTGGTAACTTTGATTTTTTTATGTAGGCTTTCAGAACTTCCAATGGTTACCTGCTAGTGGGTGCTGGAAATGACTCACAGTTCAGAGATCTTGCAAATGTGAGTAAATGTATTTTCTATTTTTGCTTTTTAACTCATCTCAGGGGATTGCATCAAATGAAGAAAATTAAGCTTGAAATTGACAAAAATAAAAGGAGACTCACAGATATCTCAGAAAAAAAGATTAATGTGGAAAGTCCAAACTTTTCTGGTTTAAAGATTTGTTATATTATCAACTGGAAACCTATGACAATCTGTGGCTTGAATTTTAGAGCTCTTTACATTCATTAGACATGGACAATACGGCAAAACGCACTCTCATTTTCCTAGAGATGGTAAAAGAGTACCATTTAGAGCAAACCTGCCATGGTCATGTTGCACTGTGAACTCTATATGGTGGATGCAATATTGTATGTTATGTGACCAAGGTACATAAGTCTGATGTCAAATGTTTCATGTACAGAATTATTGACAGTGGAGTAGGAAATGCAAGTACTTTAGTTTAGTTAAATAAAACTACATGTGCTTGGCTACAGCAACCTGATTTTTTTACTGTCATATCTGACTGATTTTGCCGGGTTTTGTGATGCGTGTTTATTTATTTTATACAGTGGAACTCGGATATTAAGAAATTGAAGGGAACAGAATTTTATTTCTTAATATCAGAGTTTCTTAATAACGGACAGAGACCATAAAACAATGGGGATGATCCATACATTGACTCATCTTTACTATTGATTATTTCCCCTGATAAATGGCCCCTTACAAAGCTGGCGCATGGGTTTTGCATAGAAAAATGTTTAAGAATTCAAGACCATTGTCTGCGTGTGTAAGATCTAGATCTACGATATCGCAGAATGTTCCTTAACACGGAAAAGATTACACCTCGTCTCCCCCACCCTGCACATTCTGCCCAAACTGGTCTACTTTCACCTGGGGGACAAAGAAGCACCGTCCCTACCCTGAGTTATTTTACTTTGGCCTAGCCTAGTGAATAAGTATCACACAAACATTGTCACTCCTTAACAATTAGTGTGTAATTGGGAGGAGGGGGGGGGGGGAGCATTGTTAGGAATGGATGAACAAACTAAAAGCTGTCAAGGTGCGCTCAGTTTAACCATTTTTGGCATGCCACCACGTGGTTTTACGTCACTCCCAGACCTTTGTCTTCTGTGTTACAATTTGGCAGAACATTCCTTAAGACCTTAATGATTACTCTTCATCTCCCCCACCCGACATGCCCTGCTCAAGCTGCTTTGATTTCACCTGCCTGGACAAAGAAACATCGTCCCTACCCCAGGTTGACTTACCTGGGCCCTAGTCTATTTGCATATGAATCACACATACGTTGTCTCTCCTTTAGCCACCAGCATGTAATCGGCATCAGCGAGCATTGTTGAGAGTGGTTAAGCAAACAAAAAGCTGGTTGCACACGCAGTACTTTGCATAACCATCTTTGGCACGCCGCTACGTGGTTTTACTGGTCTCTTCCAGGGAAAATTATTTCTCTCTGAGCGAGATCGAGAGGATTGGCATTTCGCAAATTCCAAGATTTTATTAGAAGAAAGAACAAAGAAATAAAACGGGACTGCAGATTCTTTTCTTTATAACCGAGATTTCGCAACATCCGATTTTGTAATATCCAAGTTCCACTGTAGCACAAAAGCTTCGCTTTTTCAGTGGATGATCTCATTTCTATGCCCTTATGATAGATACAATATCATATTAGTATCAATAAAAAGAAACTGGGTGCCCTAAGTAATCATGTATTTTTTTAAAATGCTTTTAACCCGATGTTTTGGTGTTGATTGTCCATGATGATGTGACATGAAAGCTTTATTCCCTATCTTTTATCTTGTCCTGTCCTGTCATGTGTGTATTTGTCAGTTGATTGGTCACCCTGAGTTGATAGCTGATGAACGTTATACCAGCAACAAAGCCAGGGTGGCAAATAGAGACTCTTTGTTGGCATTTCTGGATCAGATGTAAGTAGCCAGATTAGTGACTTTAAGACTCAAGAGAATTTAGTTGAAAACAGAGAATGACCATGTAAGTTTATCATACAAACTAATTGAAGAAAAAAAACAAAGTTTAACCTGAACAAAAATAATGTTAAATCACTGAAACAAACAAAAGACAAGGTAATGAAAAAAAAAAAAAGCCCAATAAATAAGATAATAAAGTCTATAGTTTAAGAGAGGAAAAGAATGACCAATTTTAGTACACCATTTGAGTTCTTCCTAACTGAGACTTCAGTAAAAAAAAAAATAATAATAATAAGATGTACATGTGTAATTTATTAACTTAGAAGAACAAATTCTTTGTATTTGAATTTCTATTTAACTGGAAAATCTAATCCCTGGTTGTTGGTTGAAGTGGACAGTTGGTTCTGTTGACATGAAAAATTATGAATGTCCATGGATGTTGCTTGTAAAATATCACTCAAATAAATGTAAGGATCAGGTGGCATACAAATACATGTAGTTCAAAATCTTAGATGAAGTTTATTCCAGTGGGATATGGTAGAAGTCAATAATATATGAAGGCTTTTTTTAAGAAAAATCAAATGATTACAAAATATTATCAGCCATTCCTGATACATGTAATAATCCGTTTAAAAACTGTAGTGATTGCTCTCTTCAGATTTCAGCAGAAATCTCTGTCAGAATGGCTGGATATATTTGAAGGGTGTGGCATTCCATACGGACCTATTAACAATATGGAGCAAGTCTTCTCAGATCCTCAGGTAAGTAGCCTCTCTCTCTGAGACTGCTGTTTTGAAATACAATTTGAAACGCAAGAGATAATTGTTCTTCGCAGATTGAAAAAGCCCATTCATGTTGTTTAACTAGAATTTGGTTAAGAGTTGGAATTGTGACATTAACAAGCACCATGGTTCACCTTGTTTAAATTAAAGATGGTGTCATGAGTGAACTTTGAAAACATGGTTTGTGATAAGGTGGAATTATCATGAACATCTAATTCTTCTAGAAACATATTGTTTTCACATTTTATTAAAAATTGAAAACTCTCTCCCACCTACACAATGAGCAAATCTTTTAGAATTTTCATTCACATACAGCAGTATCCCATTTATGTCTTACAGTTTTCTTGTTTTTCCCCATGAAGAACTGAGAGGTTATAAAATTTGGCTTGTAATATCAGTTTGTTCAGTTATTCAACATATTGACCTCAACAGGTAGTTGTTTATTTATTTAGTGTATAGAGGTAGTTTGAAATTTTAAGACATTTGTATAAATGAACACGCAAGTGATGATGGATTAACCCTTTGAATTTGAACCCTGGTCACCAGTGCCTGAAAAACCCCCATCCCTGGCTTTCTGGGCCGAGAACGCACATTTCTTGTTTCATGTTCAAAATCTTTTGTAAACACAAGCCTCAAATACTATCATGTCGCAGACATTTGTAATCACCCTTGGCCTAAATGTCCTTGCCTCAAAGTGACCTCTTAGATCTATATTTCACCAAAGCTGATGCGTAGGACTGGGTGTGAGTGTGTCAGCCTGGTCTACCAGGTGGTGAGGAATTTGACATTAGAAAATCTCTCCAGTGTATTGGGCTATAGGGTTCAACAGGTTAAATTTGACATTTTAATCTGTGGGATTAAATTGTGTGATTTATAAGGGGAAATATCTGGTTTGTTTTATCTATATTTGGCTTGAGATTCATATTGGAGATGTTACAAGTAACATGATGAGCACGAGGTATGAAAGTAACAACAAAATCAGCAAAGTAGATGATACAGGATCATGATTTGGATCCACATTGCTGAAATAGATTTTACTATATTTTACATGTGAGACACAACACGATGAAATCAACGCTCGTCGAACTGAGACGACTGGAGAAATCATGTGTTTTTCAACAGTGAATGAATTTTTAATTTTTTTTTTTTTTTTCACAGAACTGTTATATCAATGTAAAAATGTATTCGAGAGTTAAATTTGCTGAAATAGAGTGAGTGAAAGCCCCAAAATTGTAATTTAGTGGCATGGCCCAATAAGGATAAAGGGGGAATAACAGAGGTGATCGGCCATTTTCTCACTAAATTCAGCCGCAGCAACAGGTCACCCCCACTGTCTTTGATTGCCAAAATCTCCACTTCTACTTAAGGTAGAGCTAAATTTTTTTCACATACAAAAAGGGAAATGAATAATCATCACATTGATACCATTAACTCCATATGTTCAATATTTGATGAGAACCTGATTTCATCGTGTTGCATCTCATATATTTCCTCAGGTCCGACACAATGGTATGATTCAGGAGATAGAACATCCCACCATTGGCAATGTCCGGTTGCCAGGGCCGGCTGTACGCTATAGTCAAACCAAAACTGTTCATCCAACTGCTCCTCCGTTGCTGGGTCAACACACCAATGAAGTGCTGAAACATTTACTAGGCTACTCTGATGATGCTGTGAATCAGCTACGAAGCAATAAAGTAATCAGCTAGTGGGCTGTTGACCTGTCTACTTCTATATGTGAGACATGTTCTGGTATTGTAATTATGTTGCAAATATGTCTTGTTTTTTGGTAAGCATATGACAATCAAATACATGTGGAGATACCAGTGTACTTTGAAATCCTATGACGGCAGTACACTGACTTTATGGAGTGATTTTGCTCATTTGTTTTCTAGTGTAAATGGACTGTGTGGAATACAGTAAATGTATAGATTTGTATGATATTTACACTTTAGAGATCTTATGGTGATTGGCTGATGTGAAAAGAAAAGTGTCAGAGAAATTTCTTAGGGTCACTGGGCTTAATTCTTCACTGTCATTTATTGTATGATTAATTAACTCTTTAAGGCCTGAGTTTTTTTCGCCATTTGCCTGAGTTTTTTTTTTTTTTCAGTCACCAATACTGATGTGTAAGTGTGTCACTTATGTCCTTATAATCAGCATCCCCTCCTCCTCCATTGTCTTCATCATT
>JBCAUA010504419.1:0-17024 GCA_038406235.1 Peronia verruculata | reverse complement strand
CTATCTATCTATCTATCTATCTATCTATCTATCTATCTATCTATCTATCTATCTATCTATCTATCTGTCCGTCCGTCTGACATTCAGTCCGTATGTCAGTCTGTTAATTTCCTCCCCCGATTTTTTTTTTATTTCGATGTCCCCAGTTTAACTGACAGACCACATTGTTCTATTCCTGGATGTACTTCTAGTGCTAAATAAATCCATCTTTAGCTGTCTGTAAGGACAGGAGAATCAATCTGGAGGTCACTAACACTAAAGCGAGATTACCCAGCAGTAAACATCGTGCCCTGGCTACTGAGTGATTTAAGGAGCTTATACGATTATACTGAAGAGCGGACTAATGACGTCGCCTTAACAAAACATCCTATGTCTCGCGTGCCAACACTCGACACCATGGCCATGGAGGCGTTGCTATTTTGCTATGCTTGGTGTCATTTATTACACAAGGAGTTGGTCATTATTCTGATCTAGTGAATCTTTTCTTGTAAACAAACGGATTTATTTTTTTTAATCGAGAGCTACAGCACGGACAGAATACAACGGACTTGCAATCATGAGATAATGGCAGTGCGAATTTCGTTCATTCGTGAAATTATGAACACGCGAGCGGCGTTAACTAGTTGTCTTTCCCTCATGGGTAAGGCGCCACACCCAGTATGTGTGACGTCATCAGTCCGCTTTCCAGTATAAATAGTATAAGCTCCTTGGAATGAATTCAAATACATAAGAGGGCATAGATAGATTAACAGAGGGTTACTTCCTGTGATTCAGTCTGGGAGGACGACATTGAATTTCTATGACCGATTTGGACCATGGACCTTGAGTTTATGTTTTTGAGAAATGTAAACTGAATTTAAGGTTCAAGGTTTTATGTGAATCTGAGCCAGCACCAGTGCGGAAAGAGTAATAAAACATCGCAAAGACATTCAAACTTTACAAAAATCATCAGTCGTATCCAGGGTCGAGAAGGTGGAGGTGCCGTCCGGACAAGGAATCAAGATTTTCTACTGATCTTTCTTCGGGTATTTCAGAAAAGCCTACTTTTTATGTTAATTGTTAGGATTGAAGGTGAATTAGTGACCTTAGTCGAGATCTATTGAAAGACGTTCTTCTTTGGCATGGCGCCTCTTGTCCTCTATGTCGGAGTGTGGCCTGGGCTTGACTTTCTGGGTATTTTATTTTTTGTTCCTTCAAGTCTACTTTACGACCATGTTGGCCTGTACACCAAAAAGTAAGAACATCGTGAAAATATGTGACTTTTAAAGCATGCGGAGATCCAGACAGGAAGCCACATATATACTTATATTCCTCTCTTTTGCTGACTGCTGTAAGATCTTTTATAATCCAAATTGATATTCACCTTTTGACATTCCTTTTTATAGTTCTTAAACATATTGCCTATTCAGTATTAAACTTTATATATATATTTAATTCTCATCAATATTTTTGACATTTAAATATATTTCAGCGTGCTGGGCACAATATAGTCCTAATCGTGCTGATGTGTCGTAAATCCCAATATAAATAAACAAACAAACGCACTTGATGCATTCATTTCTGCTATTCATAATAGTGGAATCATTTTATCAGTCATTCAGTCACAGTTTTACTATAAAGTCACTATTTTGTCTTTTCATCATGTTCGGAATATAACCGAAAAACTTACCCAGAGATAATGAATAACATAATAATGCATATTACTATTGTTTCAAGGTGTAAGAACTTTTCAAAATCTAGAACAGAACAGCAAAATTTGCGGATCCACAACACGGAGGAGGATTTGCGAAAACGGAGGCCTGGCTCGCAACTGCGAAGGATGAAGAAAATTAATGCACATATCAAAAGGTGCCCCGTTACTCCCAAACGGAGATACAGACAAAGATGAAGTGCAAACAATAATTCAAGGATGTGATCTCGTGTCAGTATTTCATTATTTCACCATCTCCTTTAGCGATTTAATTTGGTCTAGATATCTTTAATGTTTATATGAGCATGAACAGTGTGTGAAATACGAATTCAATCGAACTTGAGAGTTACTCCAAGTTTGTTTGTTCCAGAACATTGGCACCATTGTTATCTTAGAAAACTAACAACTTTCTACTTTGACTCAGAGGGTGGAAAAAAGAAAGGGTGGGCCGCAGTAGGGTCGGAGAAAAGACTTATGAGTGGACGGATGTGATTTTAAATAAGGCGAGAACCTATAGCTGATGCACAAATAAAAGGATGGTCTTTGACTCACGGATACAATGCTAGTGGAAACACTCTGAGTTCTACTCTCTTTACACAAGTACTTTCCTTCCTCATGATGGCTTCCGCACTTCCTTCCTCTCGACTTCCATTTCTCTTTACGTCTCTTCTCTCCCATTCTCTTTCTCTTCCTGCCTCTCCTTATTTATCCCACGTCTTTCATCCGCCTTAGAGGCAGATATCTCCGTTGAGCAGACAGTTGTTACAAGATCGCTGTTCCTTTCTGTCTCTCTTTCTTTTTCCGTCAAAACATAGAATGACAACGAGAAGATAGGATGTTGGGACTTTGTTTATTTAATGTTTTACTTGTAACAGATCCCAATTTGGAACAGGCAGGCAGTATCTTTCTGTCAGAGAGAGTTACAGATAGAGAGAGAGAGACACACGCACACACACGCGCGCGCACAGAGAGAGAGAGATGGGGGGGGGGGGGGGGGTAGAGGGAAGGAGAGAAAAAACATCTTTCCCCACGTTTTCCAGCAGGAATTTCTTGGATGCACTTTAACATTTTTAAAAAGATTTCTTGCCTAGATATGTTTAAGAATGATCTTGTGTACACATGTAATGAAACAGCACTGAAAAAACAGACTGGTTTAATTTCTTGTTTTAATTATTTCACAATAATCTCCTATTTTTACTTCATTCTCACATCAAGATATCCATTTAAGGCAATTTCCCCTGTCTGCCATTTCTCCTACGCCTCTTTTCAAATTGTTGTTCATTCATTATCTTAAACCTTAAATCAAAATACAATCTAGAAATAAACACACATGATATTTAATTTACAAAGATTAAAATTTATTTTTGCAGTGCATTTCTAAACTAAATCGTAAATCAATGATCTTGATAAAATAATAAAGACATACTAATAAGGTTAAGTGAAAGACTGAAAGACAATGAAGGAAAACTGGAAAGTAGAAAAAGATGAGACTCAGGGAGTTACTATTTTTTCACCCAGTTAAGTTTGCCGAGAACATCCAGCACAAGACAAACATTATAAAGAAGAGAAACGGACTTTGGTTCCCGTCATTGAAGGTACTGAAGCAAACAAAAAATGAAAAATCATCAGTCACTAAAACACATTTCATAATAATAATATTAATAATAATAATAATAATAATGAAGGGCATTTGTATAGTCCCTCAGCCCCGAAAGGCTCGACGCGCTCTACAGAACCAAAGTGTTTAACAGCCACACACGAAATATGCCTCAAAACAAACAGGAGCAACAATATACGTACATATCCAGAACAAAAAGAATACAGACATGATTCGAGACATGCTCACATATAATATATAATCATGTAATACAACTCAAATGCATCCGTAAGTTTGTCGACATGACATTTCATCAAATAGTTGTTTTTCTTTTCAGAATTATCTGTTACTCGTGTTTCAAATAACAGGAGAAAATGTGATTTTTCCCTTCTTCAAATGCTTATATTATATCTATTATACGTGACAAAGGGAGGGAATTTGGCTGACGATTAAAATGACTCATTGATAAAACAGAAAAAAGCATGAGTGAATATAGGCATCTGAATGGAGGCAATCTGTTCACAAAAGAACGACGAAAGCTTACAACGTTGAAAGACCCCAGAACACCCTGATGGATAAGCTCACACCAGTAAAGGTTATGAATACTTCCACGGAGTGATGTAATTTATTGATGTAATCTGATTTAAATGAAAGATTACAGAAGATGAAATAACAAAAAATAAACATCACGTCATGATTCTAAAGAAAAGGCAGAGGCTGGATGGCAGTTACAATGAATATTATAGAAAGCATCAAAATCTTTTCAAAAATTAAATCATAAAACGCAAAACAACGACAACAATAACGACCACGACAATGACAAAGACAACAACAACATCAACAAGAACAACGAATGCACCAATCCAGCAAAGAACAATCAATGGAAGGATTTTTTTTCTTTTAAAGGCCTATGTCAGAATGCTAGGATTATGTAAATGTCTCATAGAGGGCCTTTTAGTTCCTTATACGAGTATCTAGGCTATAAGCATCTGCTGATGGATTGAACCCTCCCTATACGTTCTCTATTCCATCCTGTCCTGTGCAATTATTTTGCCCAGATGGCGTCAAAGTGCTGCTCCAGTTCACCTCTTCATCTCCTAGCTTCTTCCAATTTGTAACTCTTTAAGTCCATCTGTTCTTATTCATTCTTGCTACATTTCCTGCCAATTTGAGTTCTTTAGTTCTTATAATGTCAATGTGTACAAACTATCCATGACATTTACGTTGTTGTTAGTTATTATTAAAAGGAAAATGTTGATTATGAGCGTGATGACATTAATGACAGTGTTGATATTACGATGATAGAGAGTCAGTTGCTTACTATCGTTTATTGGCCCGGGCTATCGTGAAGATCAGACAAAGAAGCTAATTCCGAGATTGAGTCTCTGTGGCCATCTTAGTAGGGCAAAGATGAAATGGCACAGATATGTCACAAGGTCTTCAGCCTTGCGTGGTGCACTTCTTGTTTGAAACACGGCAATAAGAGTATATGAGAAGTGGTGACAATATCAGAAACGAATACGAATACGAACAGTTTATTTGTCCACAAGGAAATACATTTTGACCAGTGCAGAAAACAAGTGAAGCAAAAAAAAATATATAAAGAATGCACAACACAAAGATACATGAACCATTTCCATATACATACCATATATACCTCCATACCCACATATTCATACACACGTATCACACAGACACACAGACACTGACACACACACACACACGTACATACATACATATATGCATGCATACACACTTACATACATACGTGCATACATCCATCCATCCATACATACATACATACATACATACATACATACATACATACATACATACATACATACATACATACATACATACATACTTACATACATAATTTAACAAACATAAATTCATACATACATATGACAGTATGGTATAAACAATGTGCGACCGCTTACATTTAAATTCATTTGTTCAGATTCTGCAACATTCTTACTGATCATGGTACAAACGAATTTTTTGTATCTTTCTGTCTTAAGTTTTTTTTTTTTTTTTTGAAAGAAGCCTCTCCCTGCATTTTAATTTTGATCGAACATACTCCGGATTTAATGAATGTTTCACATCTGAGATTATAGTTTTCGCTTTTTTAAGGCACACATCCCTATATATATCGTCGATGCATGGAAAGGATAGAAAGAAAACAAAAGAGGTGATGTGAGAGAGGAGAGTGGTAGAGAACAGAAGAAAGACGAGAGAGATAATAGATAGAGAGAAAAGAGGGAGAAAGACATAAGAGGAAGAAGAAGCAGAGAGAAAAGGAAAGAAAGAAATTCCTGACAGATACAAATGCATCCCAGTTTGAAAAAAAAAATCATAAAAAGGTATACAAAAAGAAGTAAAATGAAATGAAATAAAAAATTACAATTTACATGTCGCCCAGAACTAGGCCTTCCTATTTAGGCTAACATTATTTTCACGAGATGAAAGGGCCGGAAAATTATGCATTGCAGCTGAAAAATTGTTTTTTGTGATCAATGCTGAAAGAAACGCGTCATCTTTAAATGAAGAAAATGTTGGTGGACCTGGAGAAGGCTGAGGGTTGGGAAAATGATAACGGCACTAAGATATTACAAGTATAAGATAAAAAGGATGACATAGGGCAAGCTATGCTATGACAAGAAAAGATAAGACAAGAAAAAGATATAACAAGAAAAAACTATAGCGGGTTAAGGTAAGATAAGATATTTTTAAAATGTTACCCTCAAAAGAAAACGCTTTCCACAGTTGAAGAGACGGGTAAATGTGTGAGAGTGAGATACATTCACACAACTTTGAATTAAAACAAAACTGTCATGAACAGCCTCAGAGCAAGGCAGATTCAAGAAGCATTACCTCATCATCTTCATCTGTGACGTTTTCATCATAAGAAAGAGCTTATGTTTGCTTGTTTGTGCTGGGGTTTAACGACACATCAGCACGATTACGGCTATACTGTGCCAAGCACGGTAAGATACGTTTACACGTCAAGAAGAAGAGAGGAAGGAAAGCGGGTCAGAAGGCAGGAGCAAGGAGAGAGAAAGAGAAGAGATGTCTCCCCTGGGATGTCGATGTTAGCACTCCGTGGGAGACATTCCACCGATGGCGGGCTCACGCCACCTGCAGGTGGGAGCAGAGAACGTACTTTTAAACTCCGTGTCCCCGCAAGGGAAGAGAGCTTACATGTTCAATAGTCTAGACCATAGGTATCCAAACTTTTTTCAAAGAGGGCCAGATCTGGTCGGGTGAAAATAATTACGTGATATCCGACCATTCGGTTTAATATTATAGGGAACCATTAGCATAAAATGCAAATGCAATTTTTACTACAAATGGCACTTTTTATTTCACACAGAACTAAATAGAAATAATTATAATCAAGGTTTTACCAGAAATCATTCTTCCTTTCATATTACATTATGAAGAAAACCTCAGACTGAGGGAAAAAGCGTTCGGGAACATTAAACAGGCACATTAAATTTAAAAAAAAAAAAACATCAAAGGGGCTGCAGGCCGGTGAAAAATTGAACTCAGGCCGTAATTGGCTCCAGCCTTACTTTGGACATGCCTGGTCTAGACTATTCTGTTTTCCACTAAACAGCTTAAAAAAAAATGAAGAAACACATTTCCCAAGTTACGTCTTGTGACTGATTCACAGAAAAGGAGAACGTTTGTAACTACACAACTATGTTTGATTCTTGACGATTTTCACTGACGTATTACACGATTCCAATAACAATATGGTTAACAAATAGTTTGGCAGTTATGGGCTCATTAATAATGTACACAACACTGTTTTGTACACAGTTCCTTCCGCCAACATCATCCAATACAAGGATTTGGAAAACATACTGTATTCATTTTCTTCAATTGCTGAAAAAATCGCACAGCATTGATGTCATGTATGATTTTAAACACAGGTCTCTGGCAACTGGAAAGCCGCATGGGACCCTGGTCCGCCTCTCGCCCCTGGCACTTCCGTGCGGTTCCTGTCCTTAGATTTGCTCCCTTGAATCTAACCCAAGCTTTGTGCGCTTTTCTCGTCTACAGTTTCTTCATTTACCTCTGATCATTTTCTGATCATTTCACCTCTGTATTGTGTGGTTGAAAACCTAGAACGGGTTTTCTTACTGAAACAAAATTTTAATTGGCCCTCAATCATTATACTTTTTTCTTTTCATTTGATTCTTTACTTTTGGTCTTTAGAACATGACAGCCAAATACTAACACCAGTAAGGATTTGATAGTGATTGATTGCCTTCTACTTACTTTGATAACTAATAGTACACACTTTGATCTTTTCTGAGTGTCATTCATGCCGAGTGATGGTTTAATCTAGATCTTAGATAGATAAAACTCCCAAACTCAGACCTCCCGTCTTGTATTCAAACTCGTCGTTCCCAGGTTAAAAAAAAAAGAAAAATAAGAGCCCTTGATTGAAAACTTTAGCGCATCATAAGGTATTTCTTCGAATCCCTGACTAACGCGATAATAGCACTTCAGGAAGACTGCCAGTTAATTTAGCTTGTCAGGCACTTTGTTTATTCCAGTGGCTTTTTGATTAAGTTATTTGCAAAGCAAGTGAAACAGAAAATGAGGTGCCAAAAACCATAACCTTAACCCCACAGGAAACTGGTAAAAATTCATCAATTAGAAAGACATGCCATTTTTGTAGAAAGCATTTCTTTTGTTCTTAACATTCACGTGCCGCCATGTTGAGTCATATTTAGGTCATGTATATCGTTTGTACTATAATCTTTAATTTGACATAGCATGCGGGTTAATGACAGCAGCAGAAAACTGAGGTCTAGCCAATCGACAGCCATGACACTAACAATACTACCAACAAGTACATAATCCTATAAAATAGAAAAAGACTGTCTAACAGGCAACTAATTAAACAATTTTTGAAATTAAAAAAAGCAAATAACACATATAAATAACTTCTTCTTAATGTTCACCAAAAATTACATAATAATGATAATAATAATAACAACATGGCGTGGGTGTATTCTACAGACGGCTTGGAGTTTTAAGAAAATACGTTTCGTTTTTGTTTTGTTTTGTTTTTTAACGATGTTTGATGATCCCTGTTCTCTTTTATTTTCTCATCTGACATGACTCAAAATAATGTCAGTTACGTTTATGTTGTCATCTATCACAACATAGTCTGGGCTGAATGGAATGTCCATAATCGAAACAGAATTGAAGGCCAGAAATGAGCAAAAGAGCAGCACAGGGAAGACGCTGGAAAAAATCAGACCAACAACAGTTACCCTGCCGTTCATCTGTATAATATTACAATATATTTATGTACTTTCTGCTCATCAACTGCTCTATCAGTAGATTCGGTCAACTCGACACTGCAGGAGCTGGAGAGGCCAGCAATTGTGGCATACAACTTTTACAGAATACAGGTTGCTTCACACATTAGCATACACGAAAAGAGCTATGATTAGTAATGGTAGAAGTAGACTGATAAATAAAATACTCATTTGATTAATTAAAAGGAGAAAAATATGGGACAACCGTGTTATTATGATGCGTACTGTTTTTGATCAGCTCTATGATTTCACTTTTGCAGACACAAGGGGTGCGTAACAAGCAATGCCAAGAAGGAAAAAAAGCCGACAGTCTTTGCAGCAAATGTAGCCCTAGAAAGAATTCGAAAAGTCGACGGTGAAAGAGAATGTTTTCTTCTTGTCTAATAATTTTTGTACGTTTTTGTGATTAATCTTTTACACGACAAGGAGAAATCTAATTTGTTTCTGCTTTACACTGCTTGTTCAGCACTACTTTAGTTTAGCAAAGGTAAGATATAGGTCTTGTAAAAAAAAAAAAATGCGATTTGTGTGAACGGTGGATCAGATAAAAGAGAACAATTGTGATCGACATGTGTGGTGGAGAAACAGTTCCTTATCAGTTTCATAATTTCACTATGTTCATTCTACTCACTCAGCTGGGTCAACTCAGCCATTGAAAGCCAAATGTTCAGCTGCTGCTCAGACTCTGAGCTTTCAAGGAACTAAAATCTGCCATTGCTCAATGTAAAATAAGAATATGAAATGACTACCAAGAAAAAAGTAGTTTCGGGCATAACAACAATGGTGTTATGATAATTAAAGGGACGCAAGGTGAGATTTTTCGCGGTTCATATAATTAACATTTTGTTACATCTGAGATTAATATGGCTCAATCTTACAGTCTATGAACACTGAAGACTCTCCATGTTTCATTAGTTCTTCCATAACTTCCTATCATGATTTCATTTTCATATGCATGCCACTTTCTATCTGCTTTTACGTTAGTACTATCGAAATCACTTAGGCCTCCAAATTGATATGAAGTAGCAAAATTGTTATATTCGATATTTATTTAGACAGGTAACGAAAATAAAATTACATAATTGGACAGCGTAAGGTCACCAGTAAGAAACAACACTTGGTAAAATTTATACAGATGTTTGCATGAGCCATAATTCGATCTTATGTCAGCTCGACTTCGAATAGTCATTTAAGATTTTCCAACAGTGCGTTGAAACCGTTATCTCCGCTTTTGCTATGTCTATTTCCGTAATGGTGCCATGTAGCCTTAATATTAGAACAGTTACTGCTAACCAGTAACTTTTTCAGACAACGTCGTGGGCATTGGCTGAAATTTCGCATTGAGCTTTATTCATTGTTTTGATTTGGATCACAGGTTAATGCCAATTTATCGTCTTGAAAGATAATATTATACATTTTTATGTCTGACTTGGATGCATGTACAGTAAGTAACCAAGTTAAATGCAAGCTTTTTCTTCTTTTGTTCCGTATTTCCCGCCTCCCAAAACACTTCACGTCATAGCTAGCTTGGTGCTTTCAGGTCAACTTAATAATTCTCGGGATTTTTTTTTTTTTCTTTCTATGGTGCTTGTCTGGGGCTCCAACAATTTTCAATTTTCTGCTCCAGTAAACTGATTTGTTTCCCTTTATGGCCTCTGTTGTTCAGTTCATTTTAGGTCAAGTCAATTCACTGAGGTTTCCAAGAAATAAACCCTATTCTCTACAAAGTCCTGGTCACTAAAATCTTTTCTCATAACCATAGAGTCTGATGTGGAATCATTCTTTCTCGAACTTATACTAGGAAGGGAGGAGCACAGAGTCATGCTCTTAGTAAACTGTAAACATTCGCAAAATTTAATAATAACCAGTCCCAAGACTGAAAAATTCTAAGCTTAGGCGTCCATTAGCGATTGTTATCACTTGTTCACCAGGTTAAAACGCGACGTCACATCATAGTCTGCAATTGACAGCAACAAGATTTTCTAGGACAGCCGCTATAATTTAATGCTTTGGTCGTTTTTCAGCACAAATCTAGTGTTGTGCCATTTAAAACAAGGAAACTGATTTTTAAAAATACAATGATGTCTTTATAATATTTGCAAATTTTCTCTCAGCCTGCACGAGCGCACCATCCTGTTGTCGCTTGAAGCTGATCAAAAACAGCTAGTGGAGGCGCGGCCGAAGGTGACTCAACAGTATACATTGGTGTTGGTAACGATTTCGGGACAAACTCAACGGTGTTTCTCGCAGAGTGTACCATTATAACCAGGAAGTGAGGCAAAAATGTGGCATTCGTAGGCTCTCGAATAGGCAAGGTAAGATAAAATATCACAATGATTTTAATATTAGTATTTGGCATAAAAGATTTCACACATCAAGCTGGGTGAGAATGCGTTACTTTGTTCTTATACCATCAACTGGTACTGTCAATTTCGCTTTAAGGCTGTCAATTTTACACTCCAAATTACTACTCCAACTCGATACCTTGACTCTCAGCACTTCGACACAAGCCAACAAAGTCCTGCTTCTAAATCTCATTTATCTCTCCCCCGTAAATAACCTTGTACCTCTGAACATGATTTGATCATGAAGTCCATGGTCACGATGGAATATAATAATTTAATAAAATACTGATAACTTACCGGCAATTATCGTACATCAACACAAACACAATGAAATCTAAGCAATATTGTTTACATGATTTTGCCTCATTTCCGCTAACAACCGGAAGTCAGTGGTTTCGGCCGGAAGTACGTCAGTCTCTTACCTACATAATTCTTAATCACTATTATATTATTTGGAGACTATCTAGATTCAAATGGCTATGAATCTGTCATTCATAGAGAAGAGTTTTTTCTTACCCACTTTAACAGGATTAAGCCAAGAAAATGAGATAAACTTCTTGGGTGATAGAATTTTCGAAAATATTGGCCAACTCAGTTTCAATACAGGACAAATCTCGAGGGAATATTTCCAAGTCCTCCAGAAGTTTGACAAATAACACAATGACTAGCTTCGTTTCATAGTTAAAATGAAGAAATGAATCGAACGATTTCGAAAATGGTGATGAAATGCAATGTGATAAGCTAAGATAAAGTAAGATAAGATAAGAGAAGAAATCTGTATGTCCCCCGAAAAGAAATTTCCTTCAAGGATGATGAGACACAGTACACACTCAACACATACCCACACTCATGCAAGGTGACTAAGTATGGTGAGTAGCACCAGAATATGGCAGAAAAATTGCTGCAGCGTGATAAGAGCAAACGTACTGCTGAGGGCAGAAATCAATTCTATAACGCTGTCCATTATTTCTAACACCAAAAGCCCACCTTCGCCTGAGATATTTCAACGTTGACAAACTTTTTATGGGAATTAGGAGTCTTCGGTTCAAATCTGCTACTGTAAGTACAATGGTACTTTGTTAGACCGGTCAAATGCTTTTCAGAGAATTCGGCAAGAACAATACCCTTTATAAAATATAAACCTAGCAACTTTCATTATATTAGATGGAGTAGGCGCAGCTTAGGGCCGTCTAGGCAAAATCTACAATGTGAGCGTTGAGTTCTCACCACAATTTGAAAACATCACAGATTATGTAAAGATAATCCGTAGGCGTAACGTGGGCTGTAATCGTGCTGATGTTCTATAATATAGAACTTAATTTATTTAAAAAAGGGGCAGCTATTTTATGTTCAGATAAGGGAACCACCCAGCGGAATCTTTCCATGATGTCCTATGATTTCGCCAAATTAGAAGCAAATAGATAGCATCTATTCGAGCAGCGTAACAGACAATGCTCTAATCTTGAAAAGAAAATGCAGTAAAGAAAACACGCCCACATTAAACAACCGAACAGATCCACAAATAAAGATATAAATATAAAAAATAGCATTGTGTCTTTCCAGTCCCTCTAACCCTGACGCCAGAAATATCATTCTATCTCCGCTCTCCATCACATGAAAATGAATACGAACATCCGCAACGCACACAATTATTTGCTGTCTCTTAGAAACAAAAGGGCATTGAGGTTCGTTTGTTTGTTTGTTTTCTTCCTACCTCTGATATTTCGGAGGCCCAATGAGATGAAGTTGCTTTTCTTGTTTGCCGGGCTTGAGGTTTCACTGACAGAATGGCTTATTATATTTCCTCACTAAAGTCTTTCTTCTTCCCCGCCCAACCACATCTTACAGCGTCCACCGCCGACCCTGAAGAATGACTCATCCATAGTGTGAGCTCACTGCAGCTGGCTACTCAGGTGGTGAACTCATCTTACCCCACAACTCACTTAAGTCACTTGCACTCTATGTACTCAATAACCAGCTTAAATCCATTTCTTTTTTTTTTTCCTAGAACAAACTGATTCCAGAAATATTTGCAGCCCTATAATTCACAGCTTGATAGAATGCAATTGTTGGTGATCTTTTTTTTTTCTCTGCAGTAGCTGCAGAATTGTCTTACAAAATACCTGTGTGTGTGTGTGTGTGTGTGTGTTTGTGTGTGTGTGTTTTAATATGATTGCGCAGCTTTTCGTTTCACACAAATAAGATCATAATTATCAGCTTTTAATGCATACCCAATGTAGTCACGAAAATTGCCTTTTGAAGTAGTCATTTTCATTTTTTTAAAAAAATGAACGGAATTTTGCATTTATACCTGTCACATAATCTATAATGTCCGTAAATTACTCAAAGGAGCTTGAACTATATTTGTTCTTATCCAGGAAGATTAGTCATGGGATTTTCCTACCCACCAAGTGAAGGAACCACCGAGTCACTAAACAAAAGAAATAATAAAGAAGAAAACAAGTATGAAAAAAAAAAACCCTCCTGCAGACTCTAACCTTTTTCATTCTCAGGTTTCGAATCTGAGAACTTTCATGAGAGACGGTTTCTTACCTGTTGACCACAAAGCTTCCTTTAATTAAATCCACGTCCAACACTAAAGTGTAGAATATTCTGCAGTTTTAGTTATTGACAAAAAAAAGTGGTTTCCTTTAATCTACTTCACGTAAATGAAAGCCACAGCCTTATTATTTTTGTTGTTGTTGTTGTTATTTTTACAGCTACAACAATTTGGCTACATCACTGCATCCTTGCAGTCATAAATGGGGAAGAAAAAGACAAAATGAACCACCACTAGCCCTGTATTTGTTTTCTTCAGAACAACACATCAGACTCTTTGCCTTTGAATGCAATAAAAATTTCTGCAAAGCTTTCACAACTAAGACTCCGGCATGTTCCAAATAAGGCTGAAAAAGAACGAAAGTGTAAATTACGTTTTCATTGAAATTGTTGAGCTGTAAAGTGAATTCTAGCATGAAATAAAATGAACAGAAAAAAAAAAACAGAATAAATTTTTTTAAAAAATAAGGACTGGTTTTTACCATTCATTACACTAAATCTCCAAGTTGATAAATTTCAATAACCATTTGCAGTGACAGTTCTGGACCAGAATTCTGAGTAAGGATGTGCGATATAATTATCTTTATTTGTTATCATTATAGTGTTAGGGAGCTGATTTAGAATTACTTCCTCTTCCTGCTGTCTGTCAAAGACAATCTTAAAACTGCGAACTGTTTATTCCGTCAGTCAATTACGAAAATAGCTCTGGACAGGGATTTAGGACCGCTGACCTAAAACTGTGGTGCCAACAAAGGTGAGTGAGCAGATTGAACATATAGGGTCTTTGGTACTGAGAAGGTTAATGGTAACTCCACCACGTTATATAACGACAACAACTCCACTTACCTTTATTTTAGACTGATTTATCAATCCTGAATATTATCTATGCGATGATGATGATCACGAACAGAACTGAAATTCTTTTGCGAGATGTCAGGTTTAAAAATAACCAAGAATAGTATAAGGATGACCAAAAATGATGACAACCTGTTGAAAGAGTGACCTTCATCTTTTTTGACACTTCATCTTTGTATCAATCAGGGGCAACCAGAGCTCGACCTGGCCATATTACAGAAGAACTGGTGGCAATTCCTTGTAAAAACATCTCTGGCCTGGCCCGACCGAGGTTTGCAGATGTCTGTGACAATCAGAAAAGCAGAGCAATGTTGTGAATAAACGCTATGTAATACGGCAAGACAAGCGATCGCTGAGGAAGCTCTCCGGCACAGGAAAATTGTTTTGATAAGCCAGAAAAGTGGACACTAATGGATGCTGGCGACAGCAATCCGTGAGTGAAGCACATTATCCTACATGTCCATGTGTCCGCATGAGACCCTCCTTCTGTATGAGCACATATCAAGGTGATTATAGTATTAACAACAGCAGCAACAACAACAACAACAACAACAACAGCAGCAGCAGCAGCAACAGCAACAACAACAACAACAGCAACAACAACAATAACAACAATACCACCACCTTCAGCAACAGCAAAAAGAATTGAGACAGCAGGATCAGCAATAACAGTAACAACAAAAATAACGAGAAGATCGGCATTAACAGAAAAAGAGACAACAAAAATAACACTGAGATCGACAGGGGAGTGATAGCAAGATATAACCGGATCGGAAATAACAGTAACAGTAAAAATAACGAGAGATCTTCAGCAACAGTAAAAACAACAGTTAAACAGAACAGACGTGCAAGAACAACAAAAAACGACAACAACACCAGCTTTAGCAACAACAACAAAAATAATAATAAAATTATGGCAAAAACAACTGGATTAGCTACAATAATAGAAACAGTAACAATAGCAGCAGAACATTTTGCTGAAAAGTTATGACAATGCAAAATCAATTTAGTAAATGAATTTTAGCGTGACCACAGTTGATCTTTTTCAACAGAAGGAAATGAAATGTCCCAAAATCAAACTGACATTCTCAACAAATGTGTTTATATAAAGATTGCGTTTGAATCGCCTCTGGATCTTCAGAATTAAAAACAAAGGATACCATTTTGCTGTCAATCATGACGTTGAAACAAACAAACAACACCACCACCACCAACAACAACAACAAAAAAAAAGTCAAATGAGCAGTGCTAATATTGATTAATACACGGCTCGAAGATTAATGCTACAGAAATGAGGTTTTTTTTTTTTTTTAAGAAAAATACTGTAGAAATCATAGATTGATAAGATACCGAAGGAGGAAACCTTGAAACGAACAGATATGTAGACATTAAATCTCTCTGCATAATTCGAGAGAGGGAGTCAGAATTTCTGAGACTTATTAGAAAAAGTGGATGTATTGAAAGAATGGTTTTGAAAGAAAAGGTGGGTGGCAAACGTGGCATAGGCAGATCGAGACAGACTGAATTTCATTAATTAAAAAACATTCATCACTGGACGTTACGGGACAAAACGAATAGGGTGGATTTCCTAAGAACCATTGAACAAAGAGAGGGATAGAAGGACATGATCCACGTTATACTCTTACGATATATTTTGAGAAAGAAGAGAGGAATACCACCAGGTGATTCTGTTTATATGACGCACAATAATAGTACCATAAAACCGTGTTATTATTCTGTTCATATGAACATAAACGTTATCCCAGTATTAACTGTTTATTTCTCAAGACTTCTTGATTAAAGTGTAACTTCACAGTTTGAACTCTTATTGAAATTGGACGAGTATTTTTTTTTTCAATGTATTTTGTGTTTATCACAGATATTATTAAACAAGAAGCTTTATAACTATTTAGCTTATGTTTTGTTAACTATGTCAATAACTACAGATATCCCGCTTTTTTTCATTCGTAGGGTAGCCCTATTTCTCCTCAATCAAAAACAAAATTTAATTAAGAGTAAATGAAAAGATCATTTTTTCCTTCCTTTAAAATGAAAATCAAGGTCATGTTTTTCGGGATCATATCGGCAAATTTACAGCTCTAGTTGTAAAGAATCAAAGACAGTAAGAGACCACAACAAGTGAGGAGGGGACAGAGAGGCCTTATCGTGGATGTCATCGGCAAATGTTCGAACAAGACAGATTCTGATGGCCACGGGACCAGAATGAAGAAAGAAGGACAACCCTATCTTTAGTCAAAGCAACTGAAATGGGCAGGGCATCACCCCAGAATTTCCGGAGTCGTTAACAGAAGTTCTAAATGATAGATGGATAGACAAGCTCTCTCATGTCAGCTCTAGTTCTAACGAGGTGTGAAGAGATGCGATAACCTGGGCACGCCATGAGACAGTAAAAATGTCACAGTTATAGCTCACCGGCTTAACCCATTCGTGACAGGAATCCTGTGTATGCCATATCCACGTGTTAAAGGTAAGTCAATGCCGTTTCTCTCTCTCTCTCTCTCTCTTTCACACACACACACACGCACACACACACACACACAACATCTATCTATCTATCTATCTATCTATCTATCTATCTATCTATCTATCTATCTATCTATCTATCTATCTATCTA
>JBCAUA010504418.1:0-32419 GCA_038406235.1 Peronia verruculata | reverse complement strand
GGAACTTACCTGGTTTTTCCGAATTATTGTTCTGGTTAACAAATCTCAGCGGTGTGCTTTATAACGTCGGGGCAATAAATTTTTTTTTTAACAAAAATGTGACCTCTGGTGTCTACCAGAAATGAAAGGCAGTCCGAGGTAGGAAGATACGCCTGGTGGTCACAGTGATGATGTTTTACAACTGAGAATTTTTACAGCAATAAAATTGTATCAGATAAAAATGCACGTAGTTCTAGAATCCAAATTTGCCCGATGTAGACAGAGCCAAAGAGAGAAATTTGAGTGGTATTGTCAACAGCCTGGATTTAACTCAGACCTGAGGGTACATCGTGGAAAAATAAAACTTCGTCAAGCTGTAAGTCCCAGATGTGTAAATGAAATGATTTTTTATGATGAGTAATCGTTTCTACAAGGAAGACAGCAGGCAGAACTGGGTCTTTCTTTCTTATTCAAATGTAGGAAAACGTTTACGTCATCTGCCTCTTTGCTCTCTTTTGTACAGTACTTGTTATGGGAGATCGTTTCGCAGATTATCTGCCCCTCCCAAGAGAGGAACTCGTGTAAATGAGATCATTTTGACAAGCCCTATTACTTCCCTTTGCCAGACAAAAGAGGTGTTGAGCAAGGAGTGTAAAGAGGAAAAAATTCCTTTACTGTTTGCCATTCGAAAGACTGATCGCCAAACAATTTGATAAAATTATACCAAAAAGAAGAAAACATTCTCTTTACATCATATTTTTTTTCTGGAATTTTGACACTACATGTTCAATATCTCCTTTGTCTGGTGAATGTAAATAATAGGACTGAGCACAAAGATCTCCCATTGTAAGCTGCTCAATGACAGCGACATTGTAGTAATTAATCACAGCTCACCCAGCTTTACAAGGTACACAGAGCTGAGCTCACAGCGTTAAACAAACAAACCGTTCATTGACACCCCAATGATCACCGGGAGATTCAGAGCTAAGACAACCCAGGCAGGGTTAATGTCACGTTGATCGGCGTAGTTTTGTCTTTCTGAACTAGCAATATTTAGAGAGTTTATATTTCTTTCTAGCAGCATTTTCACATATAAGAAATGAAAAATGAATCCGCTCTTTTTCATTTCTTATATAGCAATACTTACCTAGGAATTTCATGGGAATAACAGAAGTTACGCAGTACCGAGTGAGCGTGATGCGTAGTTGCGTCGCCCGAAAAAGAATGGCGCTCCAGAATTAATCAAGTAAAATTTGTGCGAGACCATCTCATTATGCGCGGCGCGACGTCGCACATCGCATGAGGAGATTGCTTCTTTCACTCACAGACAAAAACTCACACATGCCGGCCCGACATTCCCTCAGTAGCTCCTAGAACGTCATCTCTACCACCGCCGCTGAAAACACTCTATGCTCTACATTGATGCCGGCAGTGACAAGTACTTAGGTTTACTATCTGACTGAATCTACCAGTATTTGATGAGCACGTGCGTATTGCAGTATCTTGTAGGCAAAGGACATTTACTATAACTTTATTGGTAACCTATTACTCACGCGCTTCCTTTTTCCGCTGGAGTTTCCGGGTGATGTTTTTGACACAATGTCATCCACTTCGTTGATGGCGACCTCATTAGCCTAATTGGATTAATTCATCGATCCCTGGTCTCCCCTGGCGGTGGATGTCGGTGGATGGCGGTGAAGAGGTTGCCGGATCAATGGGGAGGAGATGGAACTGCTAATTGGTACGGTCTGTGAACAGCGGAGATTGTACGGCTGGGATGGGATGAGATTTTTTGGATATCATTGGGTTTTATTTAAGGGGCGTAGCATGACGACCACACGGCGCCAAACCCAGCATTAGATTACATTCAGATGTAAAACTGTACAGAATCTAATACGTTTGTAAAAATCTATTTTTATAAAGGGTTGCATCAACATTGCACATGCATAAATATGCCGCAGGCCGTGTATGAATGATTTCTTACCTAAGCCGGAATCCACAGGTGTCGATTTTGTTTGTTTGTCTTTTCTTTCTTTCTTTCTTTCTTTCTTTCTTTCTTTCTTTCTTTCTTTCTTTCTTTCTTTCTTTCTTTCTCTTTCTTTCTTTCTTTCTTTCTTTTTCTTTCTTTCTTTCTCTTTCTTTCTTTCTTTCTTTCTTTCTTTCTTTCATTATATAATGGTCTTCTTATCGAAAGAGAGAAATGACCTCATGATTTACGGTCCCATATCAGTCAGCAGATCCTCCAGGGATAGAATCGATATTTGATAGGAAAACCAGGTCTTTGGGCGACACGTTGATAATTTGTGGAGATATAGAAATCAGCAGAGACTGTGAACTGTGACTGTAGGGGGATTTGATATCTGTCACAGGTGGTAACGCCATCTTGTGCAAGGGGAGGTAACGAACTTGTTGTAAGTCTTTAGGTAATCACGTGACGATAGGAACCGCTGGTCACGTCACAGAGGTCCAGTAATCTCTCATTATCTGGCACATAGCAGCCAAGACCTTGACCGATAACATGGAAAGACGGATAATGCAACACTGTCCCCGTACTGTACATAGATAACCCTAGTACAAAATGATAATACTTAATACTGTAGTAATAATAATAATAATGCAGTAACTGAAAATAATAAAATTAACAATATTGCAGTTCTACAGTACAGTGCAGTACTGTACAGTGTGTTATACATAAGTGTACACTACAGTACTGCGCTGTCCAGTTAAAGTTATGTCCACTGTACTCACCGACTAGTTGTCTGATGTGCCAGCCGTGCCGAATACAAACAGACTTATCCGGCGGAGAAAGACGAATAATGCATCACGCTCCGAAAGGATTGGTGACGCCGAATAACGTCGCATGACGAATAACTGGACGACGGATAAATGAAAGATTACGTTGTGGATAGTATTCCGATGCGAACTTTTGATACAAAAGGCGAGTCGTCAATGTGCAGCTTTACAATGGAATAACAATAACAGACTTGGCAAGAAAAATGACGGCGTTAATTTTCATGCATTTTAACACGAAAAAGATACTACACAGTAATTTATGCTATAGATCCTTTCCACGTTCGTTTTTACTTCCGTGTTTGGATGCGAATTGTTGGTGGGCGGATGCGGAAGCGAAACGTCATAAGTGAACGACCGATAGATCCTTCAATTATGACGTCACTACTTCCTCTTCCTGCCCCCTTTTTGACAATTATGACGTCAGACTTCCGCTTCTGCCTCACACCTTTTTTTTTTTTCTTTATTGCACGAAAATAGCTGAATAGGACAATTGCTTGAATCCAACTTTTCGAAGGTTGGATACTGGTTACCTTACAACATCAGTGCAACGGAAATAATAATATCAAGTTAATTTTTTTACCCGATTTGTTTGCTGACTTTGTGGCAAACGATATGCAGACCAGCATCTTGATGTATAGGTCTGCATCTAAGCTTATCTTTAGATCTAGATGATGGCAGCACAATTCAAGATAGGCCTAACTTGGTTGAACACGAACAGAGAATTATGACGTCAGACTTCACCCCCCCCCCGCCCCGCCACTCCCCCATCCCCCGCTTTTTTTTTTTTTTTCACACGGAAGTAAACACAGAAGGGAATGGGTCCAGAGTATATAATCCTATTGGTTAAATCTTAGATAATGATCTATCTCTCCGCCCTGAGGATATTTACAACTAAAGAGGTACGGGGCTTGGGGGCGGGGGGGGGGGGGTGGTGCGGAGTGGATGAAAGAGAAAAAAAGTGACAGAAGGGGATTAAGAACATCAAGGAGCACCATGCACCGCACCGACTGATTTGGTTTTGCTCCACTCTAGATCCTAGGGATAGACAGAAAGTCGCAGTTGTGCGCGCGTGTGTATGTGTGTGTGTTTGTGTATGTGTGTGTATGTGTGTGTGTGTGTGTGTGTGAGAGAGAGAGAGAGAGAGAGAGAGGGAGAGAGAGAGATGGCACCTAGCTCTCTTCATGCTCACAAACAAATGGCCTCTCAGATATCTCTGTTTTTTTGTTTGTTTTTTTTTTTTGAAAATCAATACAAACTTATATAAAGTGAAGTGCCATTGCAGGGTGGGACAGAGAAGTGTAATTTCATGAATGATATTAGTAGCCCGAGGGCCGGTAACAAAACATTCATCTATAATGCCGAGGCGGTCAAGCGTCACTTGTGATATGGAAGACTTTAGCACGGACCTGAATGTCTCGGGCAGACAAAATGGCGTATAAAATGTCAGAAAGTGAAAGACAGTTGTGGAATCAGTGTTTGTTTGTTTGTTTGTTTGTTTGTGTGGGGGTAAACGGCAAGTCAGCATGATCCTGGCTATACTGTACCAGACACGGTAATTTACGGTTACTTGTCAAGAAGAAGAGAGGAAAAAGTAGGACAAAGGACAGGAGCAAAGAGAGAGAGAAGAGATGTCACCCCTGGAACGTCGAGGAAAATAAACGCAGCTATCGCCTTTGAAATGTCCATTATCATGTTTCTATGTCTGTGTGGTTTCTTTTCTATTCATTTTACCACAGTCTGAGTTAGTCAAAGCCTTTCACCCATCGTGTAAGGCCCAATTTAGCCGTTATCGTGCTGATTTGCCGTTACACCCCAACACAACAACAACAACAACAATAACAACAAATAGGCCTTTCGTTTGGGAGCGTGACACTATGCGTGTTTGTGGTATGGGCGGGGGTAGGTGGGTCCATTAAACAACAACAACAACAACAACAACAACAAAATCTGGAGTGACCATCAGAACAGCAAAACTGGGTGAATGACAGCCTGGGGTATTGATGACCTGGCCAGAAAGGTTCTATTGTAGCCAGCTTTTGGCTTCCTGACACAGGTCTGTGATAAAATAGTCCTACCTCCTCCCTCGCTCTCACTTTCTGTCTGTCTGTCTGTCTGTCTGTCTGTCTGTTGTTCTGTCTGTCTGTCTGTCTGTCTATTTATCTTTCTCTATATCTTTTGCTTTCTTTCTGTTTTTTCTCTCTCTCTTTCTCTCTCTCTCTCTCTCTCTTGTGCTTTCTCTCGCGCTCTCTCTTTTACTGTCTTTCGCTCTCTCTCTTTAGTTCTTTGTTCTCTTTCTCTCTGTTCTCCTTTGTCTTTAGCTCTCTCTCTCTCACACACACACTCTCTCTTTCACACTCTCGGTCTCTTTTTTGCTTTCTCCCTCTTTTGCTCTCTACCTCCCTCGCCCTCCGTTGGTCTCCCTCCGTCCCCCTCTCCCTCTTTCTCTCTCTCTCTCTTGATGGCCGATGTAATCAGCGGACGTGCGTGATTGTACCACAGGGATCCACTCACCCATGACGGCGCGCTCAGGATCGATACGGGGACACAGGGAGAGAGTAGTGTTCATTTACCAGGCGTGGCTAGTGGTCTTACCGATAACATTCTACACCGTCTTCTTCTCTTCTTGAGCAGTCTGTCAAGTTCGATGCTGACTTGCATTTCAAAGATATGATACTAAAAGTTCAAATTCGACTAAGCAAAACACTGGAAATCCCAGCCGGAGTTTTTTTTTACCCCTCTGCTAGAAATAGAACACTCTCTGATGTTTGTTACCGCTCCACCACGAGATCCTAGAACAATAATTAATTGTCACCGGTCCTGTGCTGTTTTCTTTAAATTTAATGTGTTTTTCTATGTCAATGGTAGTGAACAGTTTTGAGAGCTTGTACCCCCACCTAAAATAAGACCGGGATTTCCCAACCGTTCGCTTAGTCGGAAACGAATCTATGGTCTCGTAGTCCGGAGACTGTTTCCACATACTCTCGTGGTGGACAACGAGATCAGCTTTTGAACGACGCTGTTGACTGCATTGGTCTCAGCAAAACTGAATGATTTCGTTGACTGGCTGTGTGGGCGTTTATGTGTCTGTCTGCCTTGATACATATCGAATCATTGCGCCATCTTTCCTCCAAGTCTGTCCACCGCCTTTTTCCTGTATCAATTCCTACTCTGAATCCTATTCTCCCCCCTTCTCTCTCTCTTTCGCCCTCTCTCGCATTCTTTCTCTCTTTCTCTCTCTCTTTTTTGTTCCCTCTCTTTTCCTCTTGCTCTTTCATTCTCTCTCGTTCTCTCTCTGTTTTTCGCTCTGTCTTTCTCTCTCTTTCCCTCTCTCTCTTTTCGCTCTATCTGACCCTCTTTTTTAGCCTTCTCTTTCTCTCTCTCCCTCTCTCTCTTTTGCTCTCTCTTTCTCTCTCTCCCATTCTCTCTTTTTTGCTCTCTTTCTTTCGCTCGCTCTCTTTCGCTGTCCTCCTCTCTGTCTTTCGCTTTCTCTCTCTCTCGCTTTCTCTCATTTCTGACATCACGGATATCTTGCATCTGTGTGCTGTCTTGTTTTACGGGGTATGTAGATGTGTGTGCGTGCGTGTTTACATTGTGGAAGAGAGAAAGGCAAAGATGCAGAGAAGAGAGAGAGAGAGAAAGAGAGAGAGAGAGAGAGAGAAGACCACTATATCATTATATTTGTTTATGTTGATGTTTAACGGCACATCAGCGCGATCATGGCTATATTGTGTCAAACACGGTAAGATATGTTTACAAGAAGAAGAAAGGAAAGAGAGCGGGACAGAAGACAGGAACAAGGAGAGAGAGAAGAAACGTCTTCCCTGGAATGTCGAGGATGGCACTTCAAGGGAGACACCCCACCTGCAGGCTTTCACCGCCTGCAGGTGGGAGTATGACAACAGTGCCACGATGTCATATTGTCATGTTTTAATCTCCAGCCCCAGCAATGAGTCATTTTATTTCAGTTTGCAAATGTTATTTCCTTTTTCTGAGAACCTGAGGTACAAACATCAGACTGCTAGCGAGACGAAACTCACCTTTTACTCTTTCTGTGGGGTATATGCCTCCCTCCCACTCCCCTGCCCGGGGGGGGGGGGGGGGTAATATAAGTAGGCTCTTTGCTCCCACCTGCAGGCGATGAAAGCCCGCCATGGGTGGGACGTCTCCTATGGGATGCCTCGACGCTCCAGGGGAGGCATCTCTTCTCTCTCCTTGCTCCTGTCTTCTATCCCGCTCTCGTTCCTTTCTGCTTCTTGACGTATAAACATATCTTACCGTTTGTGGCACAACATAGCCGTGATCGCGCTGATATGCGGTTAAACCCCAACACAAACATACATTCTCTTTGTTAGGCAGAAAATTGTGAAAAATGTATGAAAATGTCCTCCTGTTGTCTTTTTTTTTTTTTTTTAACGATGTTGGTGATCGTGCTTGTTTGTCTGTTTGTTTGTTTGTTTCTAGCGTGTCACAAAATAGTTCTTTTTGTACTTCATGCGAACAGGAAAGGGCGGTCGCTTTGGTGACTGAT
Organism: Peronia verruculata; assembly: GCA_038406235.1. Taxonomy (NCBI): domain Eukaryota; kingdom Metazoa; phylum Mollusca; class Gastropoda; order Systellommatophora; family Onchidiidae; genus Peronia; species Peronia verruculata. The sequence goes on along the minus strand of JBCAUA010504418.1, from coordinate 25,119 downwards.
AAAAATGGTTATCGTATCTCCTCTAGACAGAAGTTAGTTATCGTCTGTATCATATACTATTTTTTGTCTTTTACATGTATGTCCGTGCGTGTGCGCGCTAGTGTGTACGCGTGTGTCTGTGTTCGTGTATGTGATACGTGTGTATGGGTATGTAGATATATAATTATACACGTATGCACAGAAACAGGACATTGTCAATACAAACATGTGCTGTGCTCTTTATAACTCAAGCTCAGTTCTTTGTTGCCCTATCTTCACTTTTGGTCAGTTTGAAGATATATATGTCATATGACAGAAGGATAGTAAATCTACCATGTAATGTAACTATTTCACCAGTCATTTGCCCAAACAGGCACATTTTGAAAATCATTTTATCCTATCACCTATGTGCAGAAACAGTTGCTAAACATAAAACATCAATTTTCTCTCTCAAAATGCGAACAATAAATGGATATGGAGCAACAGAGGAATGAGCATGCGATATATTTTGCTTGAATTAATTCTGCACTGGTCAAAATGTATTTCCTTATGGATAAATAAAGTATTCACATTCGTATTCGTACCTTCTATTTTCTGATCTTGGCAGCTGCTCCTCCACCTGGCCCGAGGAATTTTCGAGGAGCAAAGTAACCTGGAGAAGCTGGTACAGAAGATCATGCTGGACGCCCAGGAGCTGCTCAAGTGCGAGAAATGCTCCGTTTTCTTACTGGAGGATTCCTTCGAGCGGGTAGGTGTTGTCCAGCCTTGTCATAGCCTCCTACATAATCTCTCCTCTAAGCTCAGCCGGCTAGTTAGTATTGTTGGTCCCTTCCCCATGACGTCATCTGCCCTAGTTCTGGCTAGCCTTTGCCCCTCCCCCCCCCCCCGCTGACCTACTTTTCAGTCCGTGACCTACTTGCTACCTGACCCCAGTTCTGATGTCTTTCCCCACCCTAACCTCGTTTTCACTAACCAGATGCATGAACTGTGGTTCGCCTGCTCATTTGTTTTCTTTTTTTATCTGAGCCTTGTTAGTTTGGAGAGAGTTGTTAACATTTCACAGATAAATATCAATTATTGTGTTAAGTACATTGTCATTTTGTTGTATCAACCTATTTGTAAGTGAAAGAACCAATGTCTTGACCCACACAGAATATCTGTCTCTCCCTAATGTAAGGGGTCCATTATTAGTATTATTAATTTATTTTTGCGATCTTTCGTTATACCATCTAGCATAATCTTATACTGGTAGGATTTAAAAAGCTACCAACAGATTTCCTTAGCGTATGTCATTCAAGACTTTGAAACTGTTAAATGCACTCTTTATTTTCATGTTATTCCTTGTGTCTGGAGATATCCTGACAATGAACACAAACTTTCCATAGCGGTAACCAGTGAGAGTTATGTCAACCATTGCATGATTTCTTGCTTTATAATGTTAAATTCTGATCAGATATGTGGAGTACATTAGCTTGTGATACCTGTGGCACATATTGAAGCTGGTTCTCTTACACAAACAGCTTACATTTTATCACCTTAGTGATCCTCACTTTCCATCTCCCCCCCCCCCCCCCCAACCTGTCCCATATCCAGTCTTGTTCTGGGCCTGTCCGAGCCTTCCCATGCAATGTTAACCTTCCAATGTTGCCCTTCCAATGTTGTCCTTCCAATGTTGACCTTCCAATGTTGCCCTTCCAATGTTGCCCTTCCAATGTTGACCTTCCAATGTTGCCCTTCCAATGTTGACGTTCTAATGTTGACCACCCCCACTCCTGCTCCCGCTCAGACAGAATCATCAGTTCCTGTAACCAGCTCATTACTTACTCACTACACGTTGTTCTGATATTGTCTCGTGCATGACGTCACGCATACTTCTATTCCAGGTCACGTTTGCCCCTCCCACCCCACCACTCTCCCCCCCCCCCGCCCTCGCTGTGACTGTTTGCATGGCATGGTCGCTGGAAATAACAGCTGCAGGGGCGTCGACTGTAGGGTTATCTTTCATTTCTGGCAAAATTATTCTCCAAATTGGCACAATTATACTACAAATGGCACATTACTTCTTCAAATGGCAAAATTACTTTCCAAATAGCAAAACTGGGCAGTGATGTTCTCCCAATGTCAAATTTATTCACCAAATCAATTACTCTCCAAATAGCAAAATTACTATTACTCTCCAGATTGCAAAAATACTCTCCAAATTGCAAAATTGCTTCCCAGATGGCAAAGCCACTCCCCAAATTGCAAAATCACCCTCGACATAACAAAATTCCTCTTCAGACGGCGAAATTCCTTACGAAAAGAACACTCTTTTCACCGGATACACATAGGCTAAATAGAGATGAAATTCATGGTTCCATGGCAGTGCCTATGTCTGCGAGAGTTGATTATATAGTATTTTCTCTTAAGGAATAAAAGCGATGAAAAGAATGAATCAAATAATGTCTTTACATTTGGCGCCCCTGGACATCTGAGCAACAAAATGTAATCTTTTTCATTGAGAGAAGATTTATGAAAACAACACAGGTCAGTTAAGTAGGAACGTGAATTGATTATTGTCATTTTTTCTGAGGAGAACTCCGTGACGTGTCATTCATCGTTTTGGCCCGGATGCTGATTTCAACGTGTTACAAATAAGCAGTACATCCTTGCAAACATTCTCAGTCCGTGGTCTGCCATAGAACATCGTTTCCAAGAAGTAGAGAGAAAGAAAGAACATAAAAGATAAAGCCAAAAAAGGACAAATAACAAAATTATTTCCCGCTGTCTTTGTGCCGTGTAACTGACCAGAAAAAAAATCATCCAGGCCAACTAAAGAAAACACAACTAACTAAATTCATTTACTGTGCCTTTACAGTGCGCAAAAATCTCAGAAATATTCTCTACGGCCAGTTCAAAAAACGAGTTGATTGCCCAGCATGTGTGTTGTACAAAAGACCTGGCATTTTTACCTTCCTTGTTTGCCCTTTCTCCCGAGCCTCATTAGAAATGTTTGGTGATATCTCTCAACCTCTCCTGCTTGCAAAGTTCCAACCCCCCCTGTGTGCTGCCAGTACAAAAAGCTCCTTCCTTCCTTCCTTCCTTTTTTTTTATCTTATGTAGATCCATCCATTCCCATTCACCACAACATTCCCTCCTCTCCCCTTTCCTTTTTTAACCCTTTCTCTCCCCCCCCCCCCTCCTGAATACGCCCCTCCTTCATCCTGAATCATGACGTCATCACCTGCTGGAAAACATCAAAGTTTACGTAGTTTCTTGTCCGTGTTTTGTCCATGCCAAAAATCTGTAACATTTAATGTCAGAGTTTCACCCAAAGCCATCCAGCCTGTGGTTTTCCAATGTCCCCTTGTCTCTTGTGAATAAGATGGTTGAGGAGTAGATGTTTTGTTGTTTGTTTCTTCTTTGTTTGTTTGTTTGTTCTCAATGTTTGCCTGAGACTGTTGTCCACCCTGCCCTCCCCAGCCTGCATTGCTTATCTAAACTAGTTTATTTTCAGTCTTATTTTCAGATTTTGCATGTTCCCCGAGCTTCTTGAAAATTGAGGATCTTTTGCTAGCTCAGAACTAAGGATTTTATCGGCTGAACTGTCTTACCATTTGAAGTAATTTAGAGTAAAACTGGTTGCAGTGTAATATTAAAATTGTATCTTTTTCTTAGAATTTTTGCCTCAGTCCTAACGTTTGAGCAGTGGATGAATATCTTAACGTAATCCAGAGTAAGAAATCAGATCTTAGATCCTAGTGCGAGAAAAGCCAGTTCACTGCTAAAAGTGATGTAAGTTGAAATAATTGTTTATTATTGTCTCTCTTTCTCTCTGTCGTTCTCTCTCGTTTTCTTTCTTTCTCTCTCTCTCTCTCTCTCTTTCCATATTACCAAGTGACACATTATGACAACGACATATTTGCAAAATGAGGCCCAAATTTTCCAGTACCTCACAGCACGAAAGGATCCAGTGATCTACATCCGGGCAACTCATCTCTGTTCCTGCCAGCTTTATTAGACATAAGTTACATTGTTTGTTATGTTAGTCCATGTTCGACATTTGACCGTTGATTTTGGTCGTTCATGTCTCCTGATTTGTCAGTTTACTTCTTCCATGTACAAATAGCATTTATTTTATCAGTAATATTGTCCACAGCCTCAGGAGAAGACGAAGGTCGAGGACGTGATCGTTTGCTAATCCAGTGACCTGCGTCGACGCATCAGCGACATGTTTTTGTACTTATCTCCTTTTGAACTCAGACACTTGTCTTTGTTTTAGATCGTAGGCCATCTTTCTTATGTCTTTTAGAGTAGTAACCTCTGCATATTTACGTCTTCCTTTAGCACGATGACTATTTTGTTAGTCTAGACATATGATAGATCACACGGCAGCTGAAGAAACGTTCTGGTCTGCGCAGTTCCCATTGGATACAGCCACACGCCAGTGGAGCAAATGAGACGCCACACGATGAAATGAGACTCTCGTCACATTGTGAACATATGGAGTTGTTGGTATCACTGTGAAGATTATTCATTTCCCTATCTATGGGTGAAAGTGTTGTTTTTTTTCTATCTTAAGTAGAACTCGACACATTGACAATCAAAGACGATAGGGGTGACTTGCTGCTGCAGCTGAAGTTAGTGAGAAAATGGCTGATCACTTTTATTAATCTTATAAATCCTTATTAGGCCATACCGCTAAATTACAACTTTTGGGTTTTTACTCAATTTATTCCAGGAAATTTAATTCTGAAATGTATTTTCAGATTGATATAGAAAAGGGTCTTTGAAGAAAAAAGAAATACGCTAAAAATTCATTCTCTGTTGAAAAACACCTGATTTCTCTGGTCACCTCAGTTTGACGAGCACCTCATTTCATTGTTTGACGTGTCCAATATTGACGTATGTTTTCTGAGATTCTTATGGCTCACTTAAGAAAGCATTTAGTCGTCTTATTCAAGGAATGAAAGGCGAGCTGTTCGTTCTAGACCTTCAGACATTGTCCAACACAAGATTGACCATCTTGTGAGTGTAACATAGTGGACACTAACATAATTCGGCTGTCAGTAGCTGCATTTTTATAGCGATCACTTTCAAATGTTGAATATTTCAGGCATATTGTTTGTCTTGGCTAGGACGATGCATGATATGAAGGCTCTCAAAAGTTTAGTCTCAAGGACATTAAATGTTCCTAGTGGATCTGCAGGGAACTGTGGAGGAGATACCATATCGGCAGCCCTGCTATCTGGGGACAGCTCAACCCGGCGTTTTGCATTAAGCTGTCTCTTTCATCAGCTCCACATTGATTCTGCCAGTGTGGGATTTGCAGATTTCTTGGCACTCTGAGACTATTGTGTTTTCTTTTTGTGGTAATGGTTTTAATTTACACATTCGCCAGCAATGGAGACAAATGCAACATGTCTGGTTTGTGTTAAAGAATGCTTTAGAAGCTGGCCATTGCTAGCTAGCGAAGCCAAACTAATGGCTTTATCGAAAACTTTTATTATAAGCTATGGAAGTGCTCAAAGAATTGTTTCCATGTCAGTTCATAGTGAGAACATGATGGTCTGTGAATGTCTCTAAAATCAACAAATCATAAAGTTAGCCAGAATGAGTAGGCAGATGCGCATGTGTCTCGCAGCCCCAGTTCACTTGAAACATGTTCTTTGTTTTTATTTTTTCACTCACACACTCCCAAAACAACAATAGAATTCTTGCAAGTATTTTTTTTTCGATCATAATATTCTTGTTCACTTGATGTTGGTTTTCTCTTCCCCCCCACGATCGCCCCCCCCCCAACCCCCGCCCCTGCATTGTGCACGTGCCTGATCGCGAGCAGGATATCACGCGCTTTACCAGCCGTTTTCTCAGCAGACTGGGCAGCTACTCACGTCACAGCAACCTGGTGGTGGCCATGCAGGTACCCGCCCCCGACCTACCTGGGATCTTGTCTGTGTTGTCTGTCTGTTTGTTTGTCTGTCCATCAGTCTGTCCGATCGTCTGTACACTGTGTGACATAATATGCCTGATATTTTAACCAGTGATTCTTCACATTACAAACACGATCGTCGCCTCAACTCGCGAGGTCTCAAGACAAGTTTAAACCTGCGCTAGATTAGGAGCAGAACAATATATCTAGAACCCTCGTTATCGTGTCTCGCTATGTTTAACAAAAAGTCAGCCTTTGGTCCAACCCACATCACTGTCAAAGTCAGGCAGAAAGACAATCTGCCACGTCACCTTTGTCCACATTTCGGGGACAATGTTCGTACCGATCACCTGATCAATTAGCCCGGGATAAAAGCAGAAACTGATGTAAGGTTCAGTAGATAATGTGGAGCAAATTCTGGGAAACTCGAGCAGCTGCTGGCTGTTTCTGTCACATAAATTGAACATAAGGAAAAAAATTAACTGATTTTTTCCCCACTTTTTCTCACTCATCGCCTTAAACGTCTTCGTTCACGGACTCGGTGATGTGAACTGGAAGGATGAAGATCCATAGAAGACATTTTATCGTTATAATTTAATTGTCATAGTTTCTGTCTGTGAATTTTTTTATTATTATTTTTTTTTTCGAGCTAGGCTTGATCCTCTTATGAAATCGTGTTTGAATGTGAAGGGTCATGACCCTGGCAGTCACGTGATCTTCTGTCGCCATGCGCTGTGTATCAAATCCAGGCAGGCTATCGTTGATTGACAGCTGACAGCTTGTGAAAGAAAAACAAACAAAAATGTTATATTTTAAGCTCTTTACCAGCTCTGAGGAAGAATAGCATCATTCTTGAATTCCGGCCTCCCTCCTCAATCTTATCTATTAAATGGCTGCCACAAATCTTGGCCTAGATAAGTAGAGGTCCTGTTTGTGTGCATTACATACATACAGAACGTCTGACAGGTCATAATGGGTCTGCGAGGTGGTCTACGTCACCGTAGGGTCAAAATTTCAAGAACAAAATTGCAATATTATTTTTTAAGACCAAACCGGACAAGCATGTAAAGCCGAGTTAAACCTATTCTTACAATAGAGAGACTTTAAATATACATAACGACAGAGTTAAACGCAAAGTGTCGGCTAAACTTAGTAAAAACAGCCAACGATGTAATGGGTAATGGCTTGGTGTAACTCTAATGTTACCTTCTCAGGCCGAGTCAATACAGACTAAAATGGACTTCGGGCAATCATTTTTCCCACAACCTCATGAAGATTGTGTTTCTAGAATATCATGTGCCTAGAGTCAGACTGTCCTTGAAAGTTTAGGTGCAGGCTTCACTGGTTAAGTTAGGCGTTCTACCCAGCTGTGTTACTGTTAGAAATAAGAATATCAGTCGATCTAGGAAAATACATTGGAGGGGGGGGGGGGAATTGCGACATTAATGGCTTTGCATTGGAAGAGAAAAGCCTAGGCTTTTTTGAATTTAACATCAGAATCTGGGTAGAACTCTATAAGAACAGATCAATGAAGACAAATCGATTAACCTCGAGATAACGTTCCTGCCTGGTTTAGTACATGGCGTAGGTTCGCATCGTGCACTATATTTCTCCAGGGGCGACCACCCTGCTGCATGCTCGGGATGGCACTCACTCACTTACTCACTCGCGTACTCACTCATGTACTCTTTGTCTGTCACTACTGTCAGCCTCACGTGCAGCGATCATCCTCGGGACTGGCACCTCTCAGCGGGAGGTAGATCACACACATCTGTACGCAACGAACGCCATTTCATCTCTTACTGATCTGCGTCTTGCTAACCTTTTTGTTAGTTAGTTTGTTTGTGTTGTGATTGAACGGCACGTCAGCGTGATTACGTCAATAAAAGTTGTGCCAAACACAGATATAGCAATACCTTTACGACTTATCGGTTCGCGTGCATTGGCTAAGCCAGGAAATAGGTGCGCAAGGTTAAAGCCTTTTCTCCAGAAATACCATCGTTGACAAGTTCAGTCAAATTAAAGTTTTCAACTTCCCATAATTTGTGCTAGCAGATCTCATCTATCAGCTTGTTTGCATTGTGAATAAGCAACCATCTGAAATGGATTTGTTCCGACCAAGCGAACGGCTGAAAATCCCCGTCAGATTATAATAGGGGGTAGAAACCCTCCAAGCTGTTCACTATCATTGATATTAAAAATATACAAAAATGCAGCAGAATGGTGATAACTCTTCTCGGATCTCGTGGTGGAGCGGTACTAGCGTTCTATTTCAAGCAGATGGCACAAACACTTGGCCGGGGATTTTCAGGTTTTTGCCTAGTCGTATGAACTATTAAATTCTGAATCGTGTCCTATGCTTAAATTTGCTGAATATTGTCAAGCAACAAAATAAAACATCCTGCTCATATTCAGTATTTATCATTTTTTTGGGAAGAAGACTTTTGTCTAAAAGAGTTGAAATTAATTTTACAGTCATAGAAACGAAGTATCGATAGCTCAGATTTCACCATTTGGAAAATAACGTTGAAAGAATACTAAGCCCTGCTAATTTAGAAACGAAAGTTCCAATACAAGTTAATTCTCAAACATGGCGATCGCCTTTCGCGTTTTTATCGCTGATATCTGATATAATGTTTCGATAACATATTCGGTGTTCGCTTTTGTTTAGGAATTGCAAGCTAAAATTTCATGTGGCCGTGATTGTTAATGTACATGTACTTATTTAATGGTCACCGCAAACGCAGGACATTCGATATTTCCTTACACAAGACGCTGGCAGGAGTTGAACTATTCCATAACATGTGTGCTCACGGGTTGGAAGAGAAATAATTTGCTGTGTGTTCAAAATGCTCGAGATAGATTCTTTCCCAGGATGACCGTTGGACAGAGGTCCTGACCTCATGTAGCCACAGTACTGGACATGGTTCACCCTGATGGACATGTCCCCGTCATTTGTGTTTGTCTCTTGTTTGGCCCCAGTCGGCTGCACCGCACGCGAAGGACATCACTGTCCGTGCTTTGCACGTGCCGCTGGCTGGCATTCATCATCACCACAATAAACTTAACTCTTTGTTTGTATAGACAGCTGCCGTGTTCACTTGGCACGATTCACCCTGTTTATTTTTTATTGTTATTTTTTAGTTTGTGTATAACCCAATCATACTCAAATTAACCATACTAAATCAGCCATGAATGATCTATAACCGTTGGTTGTAAAACTCATTTTCCATGTGTTTGAGAATGTTGCCTCCCCTTGCAGTAACAGCCTATTAACTCGCATGTTAAAGAGCTGCTAACTAACCCTGACATGTGGTAGCCTACAAAAATCACAGCAGAAAGCAAATTCATCAGTTAGACCTACTTATGTCACACTTTTGGTCTTCACTGGCAAAACAAAATGGCCAGACTGTCAGGATCAATCCCAGTGTGCCCTGCAACACATCTGATGGACATTAGATTTGACTGCGCGTTTACACATTTGCACACGTGCTTTGCACGTTTCCCAAGACTCAGTACAGATGAATACATGTCGACCCTGTCCGTCCCCAAATGACAAATCACTGGTGTTAATTTACTGGCTAGTATTTCCTGTGATTCATACCCGTAGCACATAAAAGATGTTATCATCAACTACTTCTGTTTATATTAGAACAAGTATGTGTATGTTTTTGTGCATAGGATATAGAGCAAATGACCTGCATAGCTGATAAGACTGCATTGTTAGTCTATGGTGTGCCAGTGCTTTCAGATGTGTACTGTGTCTGTATCTACGGTGCTTTGTGCAGAAATGTGGAGTTTTACAGTAGCAAATATACTCGTGTCTAGCAGGTATACTCTTGTCCACATATATCAACCATATGAACTGTTGTTCTTTGTACCACTCAACTGTCTCTCCTGTTTCCTGTTGGTCAGAGATTGGACTTGTAAACTGTGAAACTCAATCGCTTACACATGTAACTGTGAGCTGTGGGTGACAAAAGCAGCTCAGCTCTAATGACAGACTCTCTGCTCTCCACGTCTCTACTGCAACCTCAGCCAGGCGCCATCTTGCCACTAACCAGCTCTGCATCGTTGTCTGAAATCTGATATTTTTGACATTTATTCATTTCATCATTCGCCCAATCATCACACACATCCACCATTCTCAGCCTTCTCTCATTTCTCAACCAGATTGATCGCAGAAAATGCTTGGATTGAATCGTCAGCCGCATTCCTCACAGGTTTTTTTTTTTTTTTAAATTTATTTTGTAATGTTTAATTTTGAGACCCTCATGGCCGGTGCAAGCTCAGATCAATGGCTGTAGCAGAACACACACATTTCTGTGGAATCAACCGAAACGGTCTTACCTTATATTTTATGCTGGTAATTTCTCCAGCCAGCGTTCCAGGAAATGGGCACTTTATGATTCGAAGACTTGATCCAATTTTTGCATACCAATTTGCTAAAGTTTTTCTTTTTTTCCCCTTCAACTTCATCATCTGCTTCTGCTCCCAAATTTCAGATCGAATTTCTGGTAAGTGGCGGCTGCTAACGGTGGCGCAGTGGAGCCGCTTGGTGGCGCCACTGGCGAGGAGGAAGCTCAAGAAGAGAGCAAGACCAGCCTACTGTAGTCGTGTAGAGCCGATCTGTGTGCAAAGCCTGTGTAGATTAGATGTCTGTGCCTTGCTGTAGTCAGTCGTCGCTTGGTGTTTGCCACTTGTTACGCTTTGCTCTTAGCTTCATCAAGTTTGTCTGCTACTTGTTTTACTTTATTGTTGAGCTCAGTATCTTTCAACCTGCAATTTGCTATCGATGTTGTGTCATACTGAAATTGTAAAACTTGTTGTGCTCATTCATGTATACATTTTGTTTTTATAAAGGTTTTAAATTTTATTTATATATTTATTTACTTATTTACCTATTTATTTATTTATTCATTTTTTTACATATCATACAAGTCTTCTTCTTATCTTTTTTGTTTTGACCAATCTTTTAGAGTTGATATGACATCCATCCATCCACAGTTAGCAGGTTATTCATTTACACAGACACATTCTTAAAACATCTACGTGTGTGTAGATTTATGTATTAGTTCCGGGCCAAAGTGCATGACATTTGTTGGATTTTCCAGCGACATTCGCTGTCAGAAGGAATATCAACAGTGCATCTGATGTAGAGTAGTTTTCAGTGGTGTTTGTAGAGTTTCTTTGCTACGTTGAACTCGCTGGTTCTCATGCCCGAAGTGTCTCCTCAAAAAAGCCTCGGGAAAAAAAAAGAAAAACTTTTTATTTTTTAAACATTCTGACAATATTCGTGCCGTCTGTTAAAAGATCCGTCAGTCACCAACGAAGTGCAGACGAGTTCACAGAATATCTGAGGGCATGGTTGCTCTGGGATAGAACTTAAGGGACACCAGTAAAATTAAGTGCACCACGAGTAAGCGCCCCTGTCTGCCCAGAAAATAGAAAGTTCTGTGATGGAATTTGTTTTGTTCTTTTTTTTTTTTTAAAGAAAAAAAATAGCCATTACTGACACCGTTTCGGGGACGCAGGGCAGACATCCATGCCAATTTTGTTTCGTGTGGCCAGGTTTGTTGATAGTTTTGTTCGGTGCGTTACGATTTCTCCTGAGGTCAGAGCCGACAAATGTCACATTTTTATCCCGACTCGCCACTCGCCTCTAGCTCGTATTCTCACAATGTTTTCTCCCAGCAAAGTGGCAGACGCCAAAGTTCCCCGCGTCTGTGACAAAGTTGATATTTAATTGCATGATAGTTACGACTTGTATGGGAATAAAAAAAAAGGTTCTTATTAATATCATTCTCCGTGTAATCTTGTCATCGAAGACAAACGATCGTGTTATATTTCTGTCTATATTTATCAGGGCCATCAGCTCAAGAACCGCTGGTATTCCTATCGCTGTCCCTCAGTCCCTGCTCATAGCAGAGAGGTACCGGAAATGTTATTTGAGTACAAAATGAAAATGAATAGCTGAGATAACCCCCATCTGGGGGGTTGAAAGGCTTCTTCGACAAACCGGTAAACCGTGTACGAGATAATATCCTTCTGTCATGTCCTAACAACTGAAGGAGATTTGAAAAAAAAAAATACAGTCTATGGCGTACGGATTAAAAAAGGCCAGAAAAAAATGGGTTCACAACCAGAGTAAATTAGTTCTTGTTTGATCTTAACACGGCGATCACTTTCATAAGGTGGGCAGGGCAAGAAAGAATCTGCTTCTTGCAAACTGAATCCATTGATTGGCTAATCTGTAACGACGTGGTCCAGAATTTCCAGATAGTTTTTCGGGTCACGTGACTAATGCTTCCGTTTCCTGTCTCATCTTCAGAGGACGCTAATGCCCGGATGCTGGTCGAACAGTGCCTTCATGGTAGCCATTTTGTTTGTTCATTCTGCTCAGATAACTCTGGCTTTACTAATGTTGCTCTTACCAGTGCAGTCGTAGCCTTTGACTCTCTATAGACCGGGGCTGGTGTCACAAACATGGGCTGTACATAACGCTGTATTCTTTCTAACTCTTCTCCCATTCATTTCCTCTTCTGTATGCTATGCGAGAGCACCACTTATCTTATACCAAAGCGCGTCATTTCTAAGCATCTTTTCCTCTCCTCTTATCTTTGTTGCATTTTAGATGTAGAAATTTATTTCACGATTGTTTGTACAGGGGAAAAATAACAGCACTGTCAGTATCAATTTCAGCTTTTTTTTTTTTTCTTCTTTTACACCATTTCCCAGCTCTGTTTTTTCTCTGTGTGTATCCGGGTATAAAAATAGAAACTTTTTGTTTGGCATCATATGGGACATCTTCTCTTCTCTTTTCTTTTCTGTATTTTTTCTTTCCTTTATCTGACTCTTTCTTTCTATTTTGTTCCTTTTTGGAGTTGCTCAACAACTGTCTAGCACCGTGTCAAATGCGATCTTCTTTTTTTTCTATTTTTCCACATTTGATAATTTTTCCTCCGCACGCCTCAGTCCTAGCTAAATCTTTCAAAATTTCAACCTTCGCTTTTGCCTGATCTTTATCGTTTTTTTTTTTTTTTTGTTTCAGGAGTGAATGCTCTATTTTGTTCCTCAAAATTTTTTATTAAAATTTTATGTTGCATCCTTGACTTTACAAAACAAGCAATGAATCCCTTCACCGCTTTGCCTTGCACCTCTGCCGACATATTGAAAAACAATATGGATGTCTAATTGTTGTAGTTTTTTTTTTCTCTGTCATAAATGAAACCAAGAATGAAAATGTATTAGTTTAGGAATTGACAGAACATTGTCAGGGTTTGAGCTATGGAATTGTGTTCTTATGGGATTACTTATTAACCAGGCGCTATCCATTTCAGGGAGATAAAAATGATAGATCCTCGCCAATTAAATATTAATTCCGAGTCAAACATAGGACAAAAGAAAACTAACGATGAAAATATTTGTCAGATTTTGAAGGAAAAGTGAGGGACGATATTTAAAAACGCTTGAAATTCCCAGGCTCTGCTTTTCCCGTCCGTTCTTTTATGTCTTGGGATGGGGATAGACACGTTGGTAAAGGACAATATCAAAAGATTAGCAAGGACACAGATATTTATCAGATTCCCCGTCTGAGCAGCCCGGCGTTCACCGTACAGACATTTCTAGTGCGTTTGGAGGAAAAACGGCTCGGAAATTTAGCTGTTAGTCCACAAAATTAGAGGTTTTTTTTTGTTTTATTTCTGAGGTCACCTATTGTGTGTTGTTGTCACTGTTGTTGTTATTGTTGTTTTGTTTTGTTTTTTTTGGGGGTTTTTTTTTTTCTTCCGTACGTTTGTCTCATGTCTCTGAAACGTTTTATCGATAGCATTGTAATACAAACATTTTCTAGGCTCTGTAGTTCATTTTTTATCCATGCAGAATAAACTGCAATAATTTTAATCTACGGTAATCGTCAAATGCTAATTGTGCCTTAGAGCAAATGAATCGGAAGTCGCTCGGGGCGATCGCGAATTATGGCCGTTTTTAACTCTTTTCTGACTCAGATACCAAATTTGTATTTTCTTTCCTGGGAAATTTGATCTTTGTAACTTGAAATTTCCCCTTTCAACCTCGGACTAATTTGCCCTGGCCTATCATAGTGAAGTTTTCAAGATAGTTTGATCTCCCCTGTCCACATCTGACTGAATCTAATATCTGTTTTGTGCCAGTAAATTGATTAGATCTCCCTGAAGTAAAGACATGCTAGTTTCCTTACCAGTCTGCTTTTACGTGACAACTTTTTTCTGCAAAGTTATCAGCAATCTGAGAGGTTAGGCGGCTGAATGATTTTACCCCTGGGACAGAGATCTGTAGGAATCAATCCAAATGAAACTTTGTCTCTGTACTCTGATGTTCTTTATTTAAACTTTCACTTCATTTCTTTTACATTCATTTTGGTTGGTTGCTTGTTTTACCTTTTTTAGCTCAATTTGTTTTTGTTTGTTTTTTATTATTGTTGTCGTTTGTTTGTTTGTTTGTGTGTTTTTGTTGTTGTTGTTAAAGGTGATGGTTATTGTTATTTTTGGTTTTCGTGTCTTGTTTGTTTTCTCTGTGTCTGTTCATAGTCATTGTTTTGTTTTGTTATTTTTTATGTTGTTGATTTTTTAATTATATGTGAATATGGTCATGTTACATCAACGTCCGCAAACCTGTGCTATTGTTTGTCTTTTTTTTTTTTTCCTAACTTTTTTTTACTATTAGGCCATGTCGTTTTTTGATACTCTCTAGTCTGTAAGGATCAAGATTGATGTCGCTCTCTGTAGATCGCTTGTCTTGGCTCTCTCTGTCTCTACAGCTCATTCGTTTGCGCAAATGACTTTTCAAACTGGTGAAAGATCTTGTCACACAGCCTGTCTGCTTTCAATCTAGACGTTTATAAGCAAAGTTCCTTATCTGCAGAGGTCAGATTTCAAGACCTTCACATCCGTTTGGCAGACATCTTTGTTGTGAAGCTGTAAAACTGGCCTGTAGGACAATCCCCCAGCACTGGTTCTCCTCATTGTGTAACCAGTTCAGAATGTGTGTTGTGTGTAACAAACAGGCCAATTGAAATCACATCAGATACGTTATCGCGAAAGATCAATCAGGGCCGTTTGTTTTCTGGACCGAGATAGATGGCCATACAGCGTTCTGGAAACTTAGAAAAAAAAAAAAAAGTGGTGGCAGACATACGTAAGTTATGGGAACTTTCATTTTGTCTTAGTTTGCTGGATCGATTGCTGTAGATAATGAATACAATTCACTTGGCATCGGGTTTTGTTTGTTTGTTAATGGTTCTTTGTTTTACTTTTTCGTGAATAAAACGGATAAGGTACTGGTCATGACAAGGGCTTGCGTGGTGACAGTGACAGTTTGACTTGAACCACCTGTCTTGTCAGTAGCTGTCAGCTTCCTGTGATGTCATAGTCTCCAAATCTCAGTGTATCAGTCACCTACAGGACGTTCGTTTACAGCATTTAATATTAACATTGAGGTAGGGGCTATTGCGGCCATGTGCCCATAATGGACCCAAAAATCTATTGAAGCCATAAAATGGCCTCATAATTTGATTTATACACAGGGAAGTAACCCTGTTGACTTGCAGACAGTGCCCACCGCACACCTTTCTTAGTAACGAGATGTATCTGACTGAAAATGTTAACCTGGCCCAAAGCCAGATAAACTGTCGGCCAGGCAACAATGGTCACATCGTGAAATTGAACGGCACTTCATTAACACACCCCGGTTACATTAATGGTGGGCAGACAGTGGCAGGAATACAGATCGAAGTGAAATTCTGAGTAATTAGGACCTAGGCAGTTTGTTCTTTGTCTGATGTTTCATTGGCATTTGATGTTTTGTTTTCTCTTTCATTTTTATTTTCTTTCGTTGTAGTTATTTGTTAAATACAATTATGTTCTCCATAATTTAGGATCTGGAATGTATATTATTATGAGAACGCGACGCTGGGATGAAAATATATAGATTGTATTGTTCATAAGCGGTAAATTTTTATTTATGCATGGCTGCAGTTGCAAGGTATGCGGAACCAACTTGGGGAAAAATTATAGATTCTGCTGCAAAAGAACGGATTGGTGAACCCATGCGTGACTCAACTGTACTTGCGCTTTACACTAAGTGATCGCTGGCTGTCTGGGCTTTTTCCTAGCCGTGAGAAGCGCTTGGTGAGTTCTATTGGTGGTGGTTAATGATGAGCGCCGGTAATTAAACTGTCAGCCTGATGACCATGACAAGGAGTGTTTGTTTAAGCCACTCTATCAAACTGCCACAATGCCAGATGTCAGTCACTCTGCCTGCTGTTGTTAACTGGCTGACATTCAGCCTCAGGCGGAATCAATCAAGTTCGGCTCCAGACAGCTCCCAGTCAAAGAGACAACGGAGGAGATCATCAAGAAGATTTTTGTGCGAACAAATTGTCGTCGTTTTGGGAGGCTGCAAAGGTGCCATTACATCCCAAATCAAACCTGATATATCTGGGCGCGTTTGAAACAATCAGTCTAATGATGTTGGCATTCGGTTAGGAAATTAATACGAAACAGTTCTGGAGTAACATAGACATCTTAGTGACATAATAGTAGTTATGACGTCATAAGTACCACTAGATGTATGGCTGTCACCCTGCATTTACTGGCTATGGTCGGATAGATCAGAGCCTTTTGTTTCAAACTAATTCACGAAGAGAAAATTAACACTAGAAGTGCGACAGATTATTCTGCGCGAAGACACACTTACTACTTTGTTCATACTGTGGTACCAATTACTCTCTAAATATGATCTACTGTAGTGACTAAGACAACTGTAGTTTTGTCGAATTTTTTTTTTTTTTATCATGGATAAATATCACTGTAGAAGCGCTGGCATGCAGCAACTTGGTGTGACATAGTTAACCCTAATGTTGGCCATCTCAATGTGCTGATTACTAGAGTAACGGTCACATCAGTTCTATAGCACTGACTGAGACTTTCGACTCTCTCTAGCTCTCTGTCAAAGATTTGCTAATTCATTTGCGCCGCAGAACAAAAATTGCATCACGATAATATCCGGGATAAATCATGCCACGGGTTAATACAGCGTGTAGGAGAATGTGTGCACTGGGCTTTGAGTTAATGAGCCTGTAGATCCAGGCTGGGCCATCAGATGGCAGAGAGGAGCTGGAAATTAATGGATTCGAATGTGGCGGACTGGATTATTGGAATCGATTATCATAGACCCAGATCTCTCACACCAAATTTTCTGAGATTTTTTTTCCTCTTTCATTGTCGATCCATTAGGCTGAATTTCGCAATAGCTGCATAGGCCAGTTTTCTCATTTCAATATCGGCGCTGTCAAAGTATTGCTTTGATCGATATGATATTTCCTCTTTCTTGCCCTTCTTATTTTTTATTATTATTATTTTTGTTTTTTATTTTTTATTTTCCGCCTTCCTCTCTTTGAGATTTTCGTTTTCGCTCGTTTTGTTTATGTTTCTTTTCAATTGTTTTATTATTCTGTCAAGTCAGAATTACTGTTTGTCGGTTTGCCTGTTTGTCTTTCTATCCATTTACTTATCAATAAGCAGAAAAATCTCCAACAAAGTCTTTAGTATACCTGTTACTCATATAATCCCTTTTCTCCGTGGCTCCGCCTGTGACATTTGTTACCTGTAAATAAAATTTCATTTATTATGGTCGCGCACTGTTAATGGAATAATACAAAGGAGATCGTGCGCCTACAGAGCATAAATAATAATAATAATAACAATGCTAATAATCAGCTTAGAACAGCCTAGATTTGAGAGACCACGAGAGATTAGTGGCATAGCCTGTCAACGCTCGGAATAACTAGATCTAAATCTTAAGCTTCATCGAGCGGCGGGCGAGGACCTGTTGAACACTGGTGAAGAGGGCTGAAGTCCACAGAAGTACAGCTAACTTACTTTGATTAAAGTATAGCATTTTCCTAAGATATTCTGTTTCAAGAATCTAAAAGATTGAGATTCAAATCTGTAATTTGTTATTTCACTTTTAGCCAACAAAATGCAATTTATAAGGAATGAAATAATGAATTGTCGTCTCATTATGCAGTGGAAGGTTGTATTGCTAATACATGTATGTGAATGTGGAGGGGTGGATGAGGGTGTAAGGAACCATTTCGATCGTCGACCAAATTAATTTCATTTTAACATGTACACGAATTATACTGTCAGACAAGAATTGTGAAGAAGGGGGAAATAATCACAATCTTCTCTTCTTCTTTGAGACTGAGTCAGCGAAATTTGTGAAAAATTCATCATGTAATCAAACATATTTTTATTCCCATTGTGATATAATTTTTCATAATTTTTGCTACTCACATTTCATAGAGATAGTAATTTAATTTTTACCATTTTTGCAATGGGAGATCATTTCGCAGATTATCTTTCAAATAAGGGACTCGTGTAAGGGGCGATTATTTTGACCAGCCCTATTACCTCCCTTTGGCCGACAAAACTGATGTTGAGCTGTTGTGAAAGATACATTTGCTTCATATAGTTCGTCAATAAACCATCAAATAAACAAAAATAAATAATAGTAATAATAATAATAATAATAATAATAATAAAAATAACAAAGGAATAAACAAAAAAATCGATACAACTATAACAATAAAAAGAAAACATTCTCTTTATCCCATACTTTGGGGGGGGGGGGGATTTATCATGTTGTATGTTTCAAGCCAGGGGCGCAAAAGTGATTTTTAAATTTTTTTAAATTTTATTTTTTTCGACGAAGGGAAGTAACTAAACCGGCTGAAAAAACGGCCCATTAGACTGATGGACAAAAAACCTGCTATGTGTGAATCTGTCCGTACATGGAGCTGGTCTAGTGCTAGATGTCAGGGGATGTTTGTTTGTTTGTTTGTGTTGGGGTTTAACAGCACATTAGCACGATCACGGCTATATTGTGTCAAACACGCTAAGATACGTTTATACGTCAAGAAAAAAAGAGGAAAGAGAGCGGAACAGAAGACAGGAGCAAGGAGAGAGAGAGCGAGCGAGAGAGAGAGCGAGAGAGAAAGAGAGAGAGAGAGAAAGAGAAGAGATGTCTCTCCTGGAATGTCAAGGATTGCATTCCATGGGAGACACCCCACCGATGCCCGGCTTACACCGCCTGCAGGTGGGAGCAGAGAACCTACTTATAATCCTCGGGGTCCCGCCGGGGGGGGGGGGGTGTCAGGGGATATAACCTATATTCAGTTTTACCTCGCTCCACCCCCTTCATGCTTTGCTAACCTAGTCTACACATCAGCATTGTAGTAATATCATACCCCAGCACACTGATACCTTCATTATCCACCGTATTATCTGCATGGTATATTCTTCTCTATATCCACAACTTACACACTGCCATAGACGTCACCTCCACTAACTGTATATATTTAAACACAATGGAGTAGCCTTCTTATTTTTCTCTTCGTTTCTTTCTTTCTTTCTTTCTTTCTTTTTCTTTCCTTCTTTCTTTCTTTCCTTCTTTCTTTCTATATTATTAAACATGTATTTGTTTGTTGGTTCAGTGATTTGTTTTTTTGGTACTTAGTATTTTTCTTTTTTTGACTTTTACATATGACTACACTATTTCTGTTTTCTGAATTCAGTACGTTTAATCAGCCTCCTCTGACGATTTAATCGCTGACGATGTCCCTGCCTGCGAGAAGGGGAGGGGGGAGGGGTATTTTTTCTTAACCCTTTCAATCCTGAGAAAGGAGTATATCTCGGCGGTTGCCTATTTTTGCTGGGTAGAAATTTGGAATTTGGAAATTTTGCCCGGACAGCGTCACTCAGGCCTACTCTTCAATCGATTTTGAACTGCCAAGGGTTCTTTAACATGCCCACCGTACACACGGAACCTCCGAAATATATTCATCATTATAGGAGAAGGCTAGATGTCGGGCTTCCCTACCAAGAAGGAGCCAGGGGACCGTTGAATCACTTTAAATATGCAGGTCTTGCTATTTTCGTGTCCTTATATCCCCCAGTGAGAGGACCCTCGAGTCGACCAGAACCCGCAACCTCACCCACGTGAGTTGTTTTCACCCTGAAGCGGACGCCAAACCACAGGGCCACTGCGCCCTGCTCAAAGGGATGAAAGACTTTGCAGCGTTATGGTTATAGATTTCTTTTTCTCTGTGTACCTTGGCAGTGGATGAGACGGGACTGTGGGCCTGAGCATAGATATTTAAAACTATAAATAACTAAACTTGGCGCGAGCTCGCAATAAAACTTTTAGAGGCCGAACTGACCAGAGTTGATCATCCTAGAGGAGGTTGAACGGGTTAGTAAAATCACAACCAGAACCGAATGGGAGATCGTTGTGCGCAATCCTATTACTGCCCTTTACCAGACAAAAGAGGGATTGAACAAGTGGTGAAAAAAATGAAAAAAAAACCTTTGCGCTGCGCCCCTTGCTTGAAATATAAACCATGAAAAATTCCAAATATTATGATATAAAGAGAATCTTTTCAAGGTATTGCTATAATTTTATCATTTTTTTTTTTCGGCGACCACACTTTTGAGTCACAAGAAGGTTTTTTACCGCTTTACACTGCTTGCTGAATATCTCTTTTGTCTGGCAAAGGGAAGTAATAGGGCTGGTCAAAATGATCTCCCCTTACACAAGTCCCTCTTTTGGGAGGGGCAGATAATCTGTGAAACAATCTCCCATTGCTTTTGTTTATGGTCTTGAGTCTACCAATGATTACGTAGTCCTGACCAACACTCCCTTTGTTACAATGTGAAGGGAGATAATTGTTGTTTGTTTGTTTGCACAGTTGAACCCACTGTTCTCTGAAAGATTTTATTAATGCATCATGGATTATCAGCGTGCCGATAATTATGTCAACCGCTATAAGAAAGGGGGACAAGAAAAGATGTGGGCTAAATTCCCATGCATTTTTGATCATTTTAGACCTTCCAGAACAGATCCGATCTTTTGCGTCATTCGTGATATATCACGTCATCAAATCTCTCTTATGTGGAGATTGAGAACGACTCCATCCCCCCCCCCCCCCGAAATTCAATCCCACCCAGACAACACATTGTCGGCTTGTTATCTTGAAGAACGTCATAAAAGTCCTTGATATTTGAACTTTGGACGTTAAACACTGACATTTCAGCCGGACAGAGTTATAATCAAACATGTATTTGTGCGCGGAGGTTTACATCTGCTGTAGGCGGGAGAAGGCGAAATCAGATCAAGTCCCACATTCCTTTTTGCCATGTTGGCAATTTTAACAAGGCGTCAACTTATCAGGTCTCCATGCAAACAAAAAGTAGGCTCAAATTTCTCTGGCAATATTCTGAACATCCGAAACTTCCTCATTCTGGGTCATGACGATTGTTCGATATTATTACCTGATATAAAACTAAGAGAATCCGGGACATCTGAGACACTATTTATGAAAGGACGTATACACTGAACTGATAAAAGAGAGAAATGTAAGCGGGCAGAATTGTTTATCGGTTCACAATATTCCAGACTGTTGATTACAGCTAACATTTCAAAGTGCTTATCTAACTCTCTAACTCTTGCAACTGTTTACTTCTCACATCTTTTATTGCTAACTTTAACAAGACGTTATGTCCATGTCACACTTTCCTTTTATTTTTTCTTCTTTTTGTTTTCGATTTGCATGTATCCTTATTTTAATTTTCATACAGAAACGGATAAATTAATTTCCTTTCTTCTATGGTACGTCTTTGAGCTGCCTTTAGAGGTGGATATCTTGTTTAGGTTAATTTTAAAAGCATCTGCTTCAGCTATGGATGAAACTGTGATTGAGAATTCAAATTTGATTGATTGACTGATTGACTGATTGATTGATTGATTGATTGATTGATTGCTGAAGTGGCTTATAATAAGAAGATCATTATGGAAGCATCTGCATGGTAGCCAGTTATTTGTCATGCATAGATCTAAGCATTGTGAGTCTTCTATAGTTGAAAGCAACAAAGAAAATAACTAATGCATGTTAAGAAAGTAACGATACTGTTCTAATGCAATGCCTGCCATTGTAGTCCTCCTCTGTTACTGTCAGCTAAGTTTTCTACTTTTAGGTCACTAAATAATAGATAATTAGGTTATTTTATATCATTTTAAGTAAGACCAGTGACTCAA
The DNA here is from genome assembly GCA_038406235.1 of Peronia verruculata. Taxonomy (NCBI): domain Eukaryota; kingdom Metazoa; phylum Mollusca; class Gastropoda; order Systellommatophora; family Onchidiidae; genus Peronia; species Peronia verruculata. Next base: position 3,095 of record JBCAUA010504418.1, on the reverse strand, counting down.
TAAAAGATTTAGAGGTCTAGACTTCACATCAATCTTCCGCTCACTGTCATTCGAGAAATTTCTTCACTGATTTTAGTAACAACACCTATCATGGTTACCCTGATGTGCTAAAGGTAATGAAATAGATTTGTGTTACAGAACGTCTCGCAAATGCAAAATTTTTCTAGTTCATGCTTGATCACTCTTCACAATGGCAATTTAGAAATGGTCTTTTTGCACTATGTGTGTATATTTAACGCTACGCTGCATTCACCGCCAATTTCCTGTTTTTCAATAAGCAGTAAGCCTCATTTATCAATCTGGCAGCAAGCAATGAATATAGAGCGATCTTACGCATAAAGCATTGGTCTAAAAGTTACTCCGAATTTTGCGAGTTGAATATTGATACTTTCGTCCCCTTTTACCCTGACAGGACCCCAGCAACCCACGTTCCTCGGAGCGGCAAGAGCCTCACAAGGCGGAGGTCGAGAGGCCGCAGCCCCAGAAACCTGAGGTGATGAAAGGGAGAGTGGACCGGGTTAAAATAATTCTTAATTAATATGTTGACAGATTGCTCCATTTAATTAATGTTTTGTTGAGTCTCATATGATGTGAATCATCGAGCATTCACCAATTAGGTATTTTAAGCAAAATCACATGACCTAGGAAACATCACTCACATGTGGCTTTATTTATATGATGTGACAAGTCTGAGAGCCCATCATTCGTCCAGATTTGTCTGCCATGCGCAGAGCAAGTAAACAAAGCCAAATGTGAGCGATGTTCACTAGGTCATGTGATTTTGATTAAAATACCTAATTATTCACGGATCTCTTGATGGATCAGTAACAAACATCAGTGAGTGTTCTGTTTTTAGCAGGAGGGTACAAACATTCACCCAGTGATTTCCAGGTTTTTGCTTAGTCGAATACGAACTTTCATAATTTTATCGAAGTTTGGGGCAAAAAGGAAAAAAAGAAGACTACTGAAAAGAGATCAAATACGCAAAGGCTATTTGTTGAGATCAACTTTCAGAGGAAGATTTAGTACATTGTAGATGATGGTAAGGTAACGCGACAGCTGACACCATTATATCTATACAAAGAATGTAACCTGTTACTATTATAATGGTACATTATTCCAGCTAGAGAATAGTACTCAACCCACATCGTCGTGCTAAACAACTGTTACTATAAGATCCAACTGTCTGAACAATAACTACGATGTTGAAATTTTTCCCTCAACTCAAACGCCTGGGATAATTCCGTCAACACTTGCTGGTAAGGACGAGTTTTACGGGTTAACGAACATAACTACTGTTTTAAACATAACACAGAAATCTGGAAAACTTCAGGAAATTCCCCTCTCAGTTATGCAGTGAGTAAGGCCGAAGGAAAAAACAAAAACTGTTCGAGTCTTTCGGCTGCCTCAACCTTTTCCTTTCTAAACTCTGCGAACACTGTTGTCTTTCCGGGTGGAAACTTGTGTTTTGTTCATTAACTGCATTCAGGATCGGCAGGAAAAACTTGTTGAAAATTATCAATATAAATCTCCTCGTGTCTCCAGTGTTTTCGTCCACGTTCGTCCATTATTTTGACATATGCGTTATAGCCATGCGTAAGGACTGAATTATCCAATATTATAGAAAAGTAAAGAAAAAAGAAAACACTTATATGTTACTGATGCACAAAAATACAAGAAATTGTTGTTGTTGTTGTTGTTGTTTAAGAATAATTTTCATGCCGCTATCGAGAAAGTTTTTGAATCGATTTATTCTTGAAAAGCAGTTGATCAATGTGGATTGAGTTTTGTTTATTAACTGAACGTAAAACAAGTAGATAATATGTCATCAAACCAAACCTACTCTAGTGGCATTGTGTGTGCGTGTGTGTGTGGGGGGGGGGGTGGGTGTGTGTATGTGTGTGTGTGTAGGTTTCTCTCTAAAAGCGTTGGTTCTTTCCTAAGCTGTATTTCCCCTATATCCTCCAGGAAAACTAAGATGCCAAGTACATGACGTAGCTCGTGTATCTGAGAGAACGATATTATATCTAATTATAAGAGTATATTCCTCTCTCCCCTTTCTCTCTCTCTCTCTCTCTCTCTCACTCTCTTTCTTTTTTTTTTTTTTTTCTTCTGGAACCATTCAATTACACAACACTATAACACAGAAGTTAACACAGATATCGTTTACTTTAAACTGCACTGAAAACAAGCAACAAAGCAATCAATTTACCGGTTCGCTAACTCCCATTTTTCCACGTCCAAATCAAATGTATATCGTTATCACAAACTCATTAATTTAACATCTATCTCGCCTACCAGCTTAACAGCGTGCACTGAATGCAAGTAATCCCTCAATCAATTTGCCTTCGCTTTCCCCTTTCATATTTTGATAAAGCTGTGTCTTTCACACTGAGCTGGCGGTTATAAAGCTGTCACTCTCTTTTGATTTATTGTGAAGTTCGTCTTCTTTTCTGAGGTGCTGGAGCCCTGCGATGTACCATGCACAGATTACACACGCTGTGGATGTTTGCATGCGCATGTTTGCTTTCCTGCGCCATCCATTATCCAGCCGGTGACGACATCGAGATGGAGAAACACGGAGTTCATATTTTGCCACGTCTGTTTTCATTGGCACGTACGACAGAAAACTTCTTATGGTAATTGAGCTATTACGGTGCAGTTTTCTACGGGGTACATTTCGCCCCAGTAGCCCTCCACGAACGTTTCAGAATTTATAACTAACACGCATAAACATTACAACATACAAATTATTATTGTTGGCTGCACTAATGTTTATAACAATATTCACGGGTGCTTAAACGCCACAACTCTGAGTATGGTAGCTATGCTACTGTTGGTCACTAGATTTATATATATATACATATATGTATAAACGGTAATAATTATAGCACTATCAAAATAGCAATTTTCATCATTCAGATAATTTATCTTATTTTTATTTATTTACTTATTTATTGTTTTATTTATTTGGTTAAGTAGTTATTTATTTATTTATTTATTTATTTAGTTAGTTAATTAGTTAGTTAGATAGTTAGTTAGTTAGTTAGTTAGTTAGTTAGTTAGTTAGTTAGTTAGTTAGTTAGTTAGTTAGT